>CM038793.1:266627750-266743082 GCA_021764765.1 Vicia sativa | reverse complement strand
AAAAACGCGAAGCGTATTCTCCGCATATGAGCCATCTTATCAAGAATAACAGTTTTCATGAGTAATCGGACGAGGTACCATACTTCTCGAAAAGTGGGGACATTGAACTTTGCAGGAATTTTGATACCAGGCACCAAACACAAACTAGGAGCGTGATAAGTGCCAAAATGTAGTTATTTTTTATATACATTTTGTGGCACTTATCCGTTCTTTTGTTGATATTCTTCGAATAAATCCCCCGCTTTTAGTATAAATGTGTACATAATAGAATAATTGAGTTTTTGTGTAAATATTGTATCATTTGATGGTTTTTCATCTCTTTTATAGGTATTCATTCATAATTGGAGCATTGAGTAATAAAGGCCAAAGGCTAAGCTTCAAGAGTGCGATTTTGCACAACTCAACAACGAATAAAGATCAAAATCAACAAAATAAAAATTATCAATTTGCTTGATATTTATCCATGGTTAGATAGAGCATTGAATAAGCTTTCCAACGCAAACCGAGCGCAATTCCGAGTTACGGTTCTCAAGATATGGCAAAACAAAATGCTGAACATAAGACCACGCTTTAGCGCCGCCCTGCGACCAAAATTCTTTAAAAGGGGCTAAAACACATTTTTAGGTGATGGGTCATTTTTGAGTCCCAACACCATCACCATCATTTCTTTGGTAAATTAGCTTAGAAAACAACATTGGAGCATGCATTTTGATGATGGAGGTGGATTGTTCTTCGATGGCTTGACAACCAATGTAGATTTGTGGTTTATCTCTTTCCTCTTTGTGTATTTTCTTTGTTGGGTTTGTATGTATTTCTACTCATAACTCTTGTATATTTATCGCCTTTGGCTTGTATAAAGTTTGCTTTTACGAATTTGTGTCGGTGATTATCTTGGGTTTTACTTTATGTTAGAGATTTGAGCTTTACTAGGATAGATTGCTTAGATTCTTACCTAGGATGATTATCTCATAGTTTCTGAATACTAGGAATGGGTTTAGATCTAACATTCACTATAGAGTATCCGAACTTAATGCCTCCGCTTGTGAAGTATGCTAGGAATGGTTATGAGGTGACGCATTGACTCCTGGTTGTTGAGATAGCCGTACATGGCTATTGAGATGATTTAGAGGATTCTCAATTGGGTTAGGAATAACCAAGGTTGGAGAGGTATGTGATGACACCGGACGAGTAACGTAGCCGAGTATGACATGGGTGGTAGATTTAAGTCGGTGACGGTAGTTTACATCTTCTCGGATAAGTTGTCTATCCTTTATACTTTTGTTCATTTACTTTTGTGTTTTATTTTCATTTCTTAATCCCAAACTCATTAACGGTAGAATTATCAAACCATCAATCAATAAACAATCTGGACACACGATACGATATAACCTAACCCGGTATATATCACCGGTAAAAATAATACCAACTCTTTGTTGCCGCTATACCGCAGCAACAAAATGGCGCCGCTATGGGATTGGTTTTATTGGTTTTGTATTGCGATAATTCCGTTGTTTTGAGTTTTGTAATTAATGTATATGTTGTATAGGCTTTTATATGAACTTGTATATGTTACTTGTACATGTTATGTGTTTACTTTCCATACTTGTACATATTTGTGATTTTCTTAGTTTTTATGTGATGTTGGAATTGTCTCGCACTGTAACGTTTGTTTGTGGTTGTTAGGACACTTTCTTTAGGTTCGCGGTGTGGCAATACCATGGCACGCATTGGAAGGAGGTTACTAGTGCTCGACAATAAAGGCGTCGAGCTTACGACGAAACAAGCATGTTTTTGTTTGTGTATGTTTATGTTGTTTGGTGGCTTATGTTTTAACAAGGAATAGGACTTGCTCTTAATTTCAAACTTTCACTTTTCAACTTATTAATTGTTTTCACCAAGTTTATGTATTGTTATTTGCTTTAGTTTGTTATGTCAATTTGTTATTTTCCACAAGTTTGTAGTGTTTTAGCTTGTGGAAGTGTGTATGTATTGTAAATATTGTTTAGATTTGTAAATGAGATTGTATAGGTGTGTAAGTGGAGCTTGCATAGCTTGCCTTCTTGTCGCTATTTTCTCAAGAATCGGTGTAGCGCTTAGCACGCTCATTGCGCTTAGGCTCATGTACGTTGAATTCTTTTAAATTTCACTTGGTTTTCCTTTTTCCCACTTTCACCAAGGCTTTTTGTATTGAATAAAATTAGTATTTTTTCTAATTCTTTTGTTATTGTTGGACTCAAATTTTGGTTTGTTAGTTTAAGGTTGCATTTGGTGATTTTCCGAGTTTGATCGTTTCAACTCGCTGGATGTATGGTAATGATAATTTTCAAAGTTGCTACACGCCGTACTGCTTATCGCTTTCTATAACATAACATGTTTAGAAATTTATCATTTGTATAATTTCCATGTTATTCATTCTTTTGCATTACTTCTCATGAATGGAATCACTTTAGTTCCCTTTTTACCCATAAATGTGAGGAAGCTTTCCATTGTTTACATATGAGAGTCCACATTCTTGTTTTAACTGGATTTTATTATGCTTAATCTTGTGTTTTGTGTTGATTGTATGATTGCAAGAAAATGATCAAGGCATTTTGTTGATTTTGAGCATAACTACCTTGGCCAAATATTCAATTCACTCATGAGTGTGTGAACCTTTAGCCCTTTGAACTTTTATCAACATCCATTTTTATTTGTACTTGATGCTTGTCTATGAGTGTCAATTCACCTTTTTGTATGGATGTTGATTTCTGTTTCTTGAACCCTCAATTACATGTTGTATGAATTTTTACCTTGCCTTAGAAAGTAGGAGTATTCACGTAATGATGTTGGTTGAATTCAAGTTGGGGAGAGGAATGTTTATGTGCTTATGTTGTGATTGATATGAGGTTGAGAAAAGAAAAAGAAAAAAAAGTGAAAAGAAAGATTAGAAAAAGAAAAGAAAAGAGAAAGTTTTGAAAAAGAAAACAAAAAGAGTAGGAATAATGTTATGTTAATAAGTGAGGTGTGTTTGATGTGAAATTTGTGATGAAGAATAAGTTTGATTGAAATTATATTGTTTGGAACTTTGTGAGTTGATCACCCCTTAGGTTTAGGCAAGTTTTGTTTCGATTAGCTTTAGGACTTATCACTTGTTTGTTAACCAAGCCACATTACAACCTTGAAAAGCCCCTTGTGTTTTTGCAGTATTTTCAATACGTTTTGGATGAATGCATAATTTAGTCTATTGTTTGCAAGATTGTGGAGGAGTGTTTTTTATCCTCACCTATGTGTGTTCTTCATCTGGCGATGAATTTTGCTATGCGTGATTCATGATTGAGTTTGTTTTGTTTTAGAATGTTTTGCATGACTTTTGTACTTAGGATTTGTTTCATTTATATGTTATTGTTGTAGTATAGTGGTAAGTTTGTATTTGTCGTACATTTTAAGTTTGAACCATACATTTGTTTTCCGTTTTCAAAACTTGTTGATTCGTGATTCTTTGATTATCATCTTTGTATCTTTAGGTTTACTTGACTTTGTTTGAGGACAAACAATGTTTCAAGTTGGAGAGTTGATAATGCCAAATGTAGTTATTTTGTATATTGTGACACTTATCCGTCTTTTGTTGATATTCTTCAATAAATCCCCGCTTTTAGTATAAATGTGTACATAATAGAATAATTGAGTTTTTGTGTAAATATTGTATCATTTGATAGTTTTTCATCTCTTTTATAGGTATTCATTCATAATTGGAGCATTGAGTAATAAAGGCCAAAGGTAAGCTTCAAGAGTGCGATTTTGCACAACTCAACAACGAATAAAGCTCAAAATCAACATAATAAAATCATCAATTTGCTTGATATTTATCCATGGTTATAGAGCATTGAATAAGCTTTCCAACGCAAACCTGCACAATTCCGAGTTACGGCTCAAGATATGGCAAAACAAAATTGAACATAACTGATCACGCTTAGCGCTACCGCGACTTCAAAATTCTTTAAAAGGGGCTAAAAAAACATTTTTAGGTGATGGGTTGGGTATTTTGAGTCCCAACACCATCACCATCATTTCTTTGGTAGATTAGCTTAGAAAACAACATTGAGCTTGCATTTTGATGATTGGAGGTGGATTGTTCTTCGATTGGCTTGACAACCAATGTAGATTTGTGGTTTATCTCTTCCTCTTTGTGTATTTCTTTGTTGGGTTTGTATGTATTTCTACCATAACTCTTGTATATTTATCGCTTTTGGCTTGTATAAAGTTTGCTTTTAATTTGTGTCGGTGATTATCTTGGGTTTTACTTTGTTGGGATTTGAGCTTTACTAGGATAGATTGCTTAGATTCTTACCTAGGATGATTATCTGTTAGTTTCGAATACTAGGAATGGGTTTAGATCTAACATTCACTAGAGTATCCGAACTTAATGCCTCGCTGGTGAAGTATGTTAGGAATGGTTATGGAGGTGACGCAGCTGACCGTGTTTTGAGATAGGCCGACATGGCTATTGAGATGATTTAGGAGGATTCTCAATTTGGGTTAGGAATAACCAAGGTTGTGAGAGGTATGTGATGACACGGACGAGTAACGAGGCCGAGTATGACATGGGTGGTAGATTTAAGTCGTTGACGGTGTTATCAAGATTTTGATATATATGATTCGAAATGGAGTCATTGAGCTCGAAACGGAATGATGTTCGATTCGGGAATAAAGTGATGTGATTGTTCGAATGAAAGAATTGGTTCTTCGAATGGACATGTTGAAACTTGGAGCTCGAATGGTAATTATGATAATACATGTAAAGCAAGCTCAAGTGGTAGTAGGGACGGTCTCGAGAAGTGAGGTCGAATCGAGTGGCCAAGGCATTTGAAATTCAAATGCGAGCGGATAATTGAAGTTAGAAAATATGTGAGACGGTTCAAGACACGTGGAAGCAAGAGAAGCGTTGTTCTCGCATGTTCTAACGTGGCAAGATCTTATGTTTTGCACTGCTATGGTCGAAATAGTATAAATAGAGTCTTAGTGTTAGGATTTCGTGTGTCATATTGTTGTACCCCAAAATTTACCCTCTTCATTTTTTTTTAATAAATAATTGGCTAACACTTAAATTAATAGGTGCATCGCATACATATGTTGAAAAGTATATTTCCGGCAAATATTTTTATATCGTATCCACAGAGATTGGGTGATATTACCGCCGTTCTATAGTTAAAATTGCTTTAAGTTTACAAATTAAAATGGTTTGTTTATGTTTGAAATATATCATGCACTTGTGACATAAATTGAAAATACTCAAAATGTGGTTTTTATCAATTAAAAGAAATTTGTCAAGACTTGGTTTCACTATTCCATTTCCATAGATTTACTTATAACTAGTATGTGAACTCAATAGGTTGAATCTATTCCACTATCCTCTCAATACCATTTATATCTAAATGATAATGTGATGTTTATTAAATTAATCCCTTAGATAATTTCTTCATCCAAAATATTAATCTAACAATCCCTAATATTTGATAATAAGGAAAAGCAAGAAATAACCTATTTCTACAATTCAATTCTTACTTGAGAAAATACTTGAATAACATAAATTAAATTATCTTTTTCAACAATAACTTAATTTGACATATTCAATAAACCATACAAGAGTTTCTACATTCAACCTCAAATTGTTCACATACAAAGAATTACAAGAGATACATAATGGAATTGGAATAGCTACTACCTTAGTCTTGACAAAATTTGGGAAATTAGCTCCTCATCACCATTGTTGCCATTCACAAGCTTTTTTATTCTTTTCTCCAAAGTTCTATATCTTTTTAAATCTGATTGTGAATAATCAATAAACAACCTACCAAAACTATCTTTTGTTTCTTTCTTTTCTCTCTCCTTGATTTGCTTTTTCCTCCTCATCATTGCACATGATGTGACCTTTTACATGCAACCACTCCTTTCTCTTGGCCCAAAAAGTAACTAAAAGTAAATCCTCACGCCACCCCAAGACGGCTGACCCAAAGATACTTCTAATCATCTCAAACAATTGTCGACCACGCACGTCGGACGCCAACCAAGGACGCGCGCGAACTAAGGCAATGAGGTTCGCTACTACGTATGACAGCGAACTGAGCTGCTTCATGCTCCTTTGACTTTTCCTTGGCTCCTTTTGTCTTATCTTGATCTTTCTTTGACTTGGTTGCTTCTTCCAACTCCAATTGAATCCAAGTAATTCTTTTTCTCTAAAGTTCTACAAAACTAACAATTAAGGTGAAATATCTATTCTACTAAAATAAAAACAATGATAATTGCATATTTGTGAATTGTGTGAATAAAAGGATAAAAATTAAATAAAACTTGTTAAAAAGGACCATTAAATATGTATGAAAATTAGTACAATTCGGTCCTTAACAACTCTCCCCAACTTACCATTTTGTTTGTCCCTAAACAAAAGTTTTTCACCAAGTTATCCAAAGTATAATGAAACAAGAGAAGGAATGAGAATTAATTACAAACACTTTGTTGGTTCAAAAGTATACGGCTTCCATGATTCACTTACCTCAATACTAGAACAAAACGTGAACAACATAATGGTTAGGTGCAAAGTACATACCAAGGAATTCAAAGCGATACATGTCAAAATTGAATCAAACCTACACACAATTTATAATAATTAAACATGAGGTGTTCTTTCACTCATCCGAACAATTAAATCAACAACAATTCGAATCATGCGGCCATCAAAGCACATACCAAGTCATGTGAAAAATGAGAATCAAGAGGTCTTTCATGGGTTGTAATGCGGCTGGGTTACAAAGAAAGGATAATATCAAGGGGAATCAAACAAAATACTTATCCTAAGGGAGCACTTTTATCAATTCAACTCAATAGCACTTCTTCTTTGATCCAATTTGTTCTTCTATTTTTCAACAACATACAACCGGGAGCTCTTTGATATTCTTCATTCTATTTACTTCATGGTTTCCAAAAGTATCCACTTGTCCTTAATAAGGAACACTTATTTTCTTTTCTTTTCGATCAAATTTTGTTCTCTCCCCAACTTTAGTTTTCAACACAATTATTAATACAAATAATGCTCCCCTTAGGAAAATAAATTTGCAACCAAATTGGTTGAGGGTTAAAATGAAACCAAAAACAAATTTCTAAGATTCATTCATTCACACGATTTTTGCAATTTTCAATTGAATGAATCCTAAACAAGTTCAAAGGGGTTAACTAGGGATCACTCCTCACAAGGTTAGTTGATTCAAACTTTTTGGCCAAGTGGTTTTTCTCAATAACAAACAATGCCTCTATCATTTTCACAATTTTCACAAAAAAGGACTAACGCATGATTTAGCATGATAAGAACGAGTTGAAATAAGATTCGGTATCCCGCATTTAGTGCACAATGGAAAGTTACCTCACAATTGGTTAAGTTCTACTTTGATTCAACATGGACATGTATCTCAAAAAATTCATGATATGTAATTTGCACAAACCATCAACTATTCATGTTAATTCTAGAAATCGGTAAAAGTGTACCTTGAAATGCCGAGTACCAATCTTATCATCACCACCCAAAGTGTCTTGCATTCTCTCTTGAAACCGCTTTGTTACTTCAAGCTTAACTTAATGAACAAACAATTAAACAAAATTTTTGAAAAGTGGGTGTCCCAAATTCCATAAATTCAACTAATAAACTTTAAAACACACCATTAAACAACTATGCAATTAACTAGAAAAGTTTAAACGGTGAACTAGAGCCACCAAAAGTACATCATAAAACTAAACGGTGAACTAGAGCCACCAAAAGTACAATTAACAAAATAAAAAAAACTGAAAACTAAAATAAATCTACTTCTACCACTAGCCTTTTAACTTTCCTCATCATCACCACCACCCACGGACCAATGGCTTCCTCCATCTCTTCATCTACTTGTGCACCACCGGGTCTGTCCACCGCTGCCAAGACCCCCATAAAACTTGGCCTCGCCTCGTGCCAATTAGCATAAGACACATACTCACCGAGTGGGAAAGATGATCCTCGGTGCCAAAAGTATTTTGAAATTGTTGTTGCATGGCATCAAAAGGAAGGCTTGAGATCTCCTCAAGCCTCAAAGTTGTCACAAGAATAGCTAGCAAAAGCCATCCGATCAAAAGCGGGGCACGACGAGGTTTAGGTCGGAAGATGAAGTACCTCCTTCCGCTTTATCCAACGGTGCCTCGACAAAACCTGCTCACAAAATAATCATTAATAGTGCTTGTTATGGTGTAATGGACTTCATTAGGAGGAGCACATTTGCTTTCTTGCAAAGTCCCATAATTAGGCCCGTAAATGAGAACTCGGATTTCCACCATGTCGTCCCACTTGTGGCGACTTTCCGCATTTCTCCGCAATGATGGAAGCTACATCCACCGATTTTCCAGCCAAAATATAAGAGAGCAGTGCAGCCCACATCCAAAGGAATAGTGGTATGGCTACGCTGTCGGATGTTATTCAAAAGGAGAACCAAGACGGCTCGAGCTTCCAAGGTGAGGTCCTCTCGCTTCCAATGCTTGGGCAGCCCTTGATCATTAAGGAGATAGCTCCTTCCTTGAAGGCACAACTACTCATTAACCTCATTAAAGTCCCATTCTTGAGTCTCCATTATTTTGCGATATTGACATCGCTCTCCGTCTCGCAAGGTGAGAGGGTTCCCCAAAAAATTATTCAACGCATCTCTATTAAAGATGATGACCTTGCCTCTCACTTGAGTTTTGTAGTGATACGCTTTACCTTCCTCCACTTGAATGGCATTAGCGTAAAACTCTCGCACAATATCATAGTTAATCTCCCTCTCCGGTTCGCACAACTTATGCCACTTCCTATCCTCGATAAGCTGCACAATCTTGTCAGATTTCCATTAGAGCGAAGTTTACAAGTCGCCGCTTGATTGTTCTTCGACAAGGGCCTCATATCTCTCTTCGCATTCATCGCTTGAGAACCGTCGCACACTCGTAAAGGTCCGAACGTGGACTTCGCTTAGACATCCGCAAAATCATACCAAACCAACACAACACACAAAACATCGATTACGAGCAATTTGTTTTTGAATTGTCGGGTCATGCGGCCAGACTTTCACAAGGCCCCGGCGAAACCTAAAACCAGCAAGCTTACAAGTAGCCAAATCACTCATTCAAGTATCCTTCCAAAAATCAGGATTGACACAAGATTCCCTAATGCTATTCCTTAATCATTCTAACAATTTCTAACACTAATTTCCTAACACATGCAATATGAAATCCCTAACCCTAACAATGCAATTTTCAGAATTTAAAATCAAAGAGGGAGAGAAGATTTCAGATTTCATACCTTGGTATCTTGATTGAGATTTGGGTTAGGAAATTAGAGAGGAAGTGAGTAGGGTTTGCTTAAGTTAAGAAGGAATGTAATTGATTTTGAGTGTGGGAGAAGAGGGAAAAGAGTTTTTTAAAAAAAAACTAACTAAAAGTAAGCAAAATAAAGAAAATAGGGAAACTGAACCCGCAATGGTCGCGCGCGGCTCACGCGCGCTGCATCGAATGATAAATTGATTTTGAAAGTTGTCGTCCAACCGTCGGGCGCAACACCTCACGCGCGCTGCATCGAATGAGAAAATCGAAACAAAGTTTCGTCACATTGACGCAAACATAGGTACGCCGCCAGCACCTAGTTTTCGCAAAGCGACGGCGCGAACAACGCACGCGCCAATCGAGACAACTTTTAGAAAATTAGATGTCATTTTCGCTTCCACCGACTTGAGCAAGGGGTATTGTTAATAGAAAGCTAAAAATTACTCAAAAATGAAAAGATTACTTACTACGCTGGGTTGCCTCCCAACAAGCGCTTTGTTTAACGTTGTTCGAGCTCGACGGTTCATTGGTGCTTCACGGCTCAACGAGCGAAATGACGACACTTGCGGTTGAATTCACCACCTTGGTAATTTTCATCGCTGCCCATTTACCGTCCAGCTTGCTTTTGTTTTAGGATCCTCCACCACAATGGCTCCATAACTTTACTCTTTAATCACAAACGGTCCCGACCATTTTGACTTCAATTTACCCTAAAAGCTTAAGTCTTGAGTTGAATAAAAGTACCATTTGCCCCACTTGGAATTCCTTCAACTTGATCTTACCATCATGATATGCTTTTATTTTTCTTTGTAGAGTTTGTTTGAATGATAAGCATTGTTCCTTAACTCTTCAACTTCATGAAGTTGGTCTTGCGCTTTTCTCCGGCTAGATTATGGTCGAAATTTAGGAATTTGAGAGCCCAAAGTGCTCTATGTTCCAATTCCACCGGAGGTGACAAGTCTTACCGTGAGACCATTTGAAATGGAGTCAATCCGATGGGAGCTTATGCAGTCCGTATGCCCATAATGCTTCATCCAACTTTGTGGACCACTCTTTTCTTGAACTTGAAACTGCTTTTCTCAAGAATCCTTTTGATTTCTCGTTAGATACCTCGGTTTGACCATTTGCTTGGGGATGGTAAGGGTGGTGACTTTATGCTTGACACCATAATGTTCTAAAACTTTTTCTAACGGCATTGCAAAATGCGAGCCACCATCACTTACCAACACCTTGGCATACCAAAACGTGAAAAGATGTTTTCTTTAAAAATTTTATCACCGCTTTGAATCAGCCTGGGTGAAGCAATCGCTTCCACCCATTTTGATACATAGTCAACCGCAACCAAAATATATTCATTGAAAAGATGGGGAACGGGCCAACAAGTCAATGCCCCAACAATCAAAGACCTCAACTTCTAACATATTGGTTTGGGCATTTCATCTCGCTTACCTATTCCACCACTTCTTTGACATTGGTCACAACTTTTGAATGCTCATGAGCATCTTTGAAGAGCGACGCCAATAAAATCCCGATTGTAGGACTTTAGTGGCTGTCCGCAAACCGCTATAGTGTCCTCCGTATGGAGAGTGTGACAATGCCAAAGAATGTCTTTGGACCTTCTGTTGTTACACATCGCCTCAATATGCTGTCCACACCTACTTTAAATAAGTATGGATCATCCCAAACATATTGCTTGACATCCGACAAGAATTTCTTCTTCGGTTACTAGTGAGGTCTTCCAGATTAACCCGGTTGCTTTAAAATTAGCAAAATCAGAAACCAAGGCCTCACTTGTATCGCATAAAGTTTCTCATCCGGAATTCTTCCTCACTTCCGCTTTTCTTTGTAATTTCTACATTGACCAATCGGACAAGTGATCCGCTACCAAATTTTCGAACCTTTTTATCCCGGATTTCCAAATCAAATTCTTGTAACAATAGAATCCAACGGATTAATCTTTGTTTGAATCCGTTTGGTTAACAAATACTTGATAGCCGAATGGTCTGTAAATTAAAACTCGAACCGATCAAATAAGCTCTAAATTTTTCCAATGCATACACTATAGCTAGTAATTCCTTTTCGTAGTTGCATAATTAATTTGTGCCTCATTTAGGACCTTACTAGCATAATGTATGGCATGAAAACCTTTGCTTTTCTTTGACCCAAAACAGCACCAACCGCATAATCGCTTGCATCACACATAAGTTCAAAGTCTAGTTTCCAATTAGGTGCAACGACACGGTGTGGTGATTAACTTTTCTTTAACTCATGAAAAGCTTTTAGACACGACTCATCAAAATTAAATTGCGTACTTTGTTGAGTAAGTTACTCAAAGGTTTAGCTATCTTCGAAAATCCTTGATGAACCTTCTATAAAATCGCGTGGCCAAGAAAGCTTCTCACCCTTTGATGTTGATTGGTGGGGTAGCCTCGATCACTTCAACTTTAGCTTTATCCACTTCAAGCCCTTTTGAGGAAATTTTATGACCAAGGACTACACCTTCGGTAACCATGAAATTACACTTCTCCCAATTGAGCACAAGATTTGTCTCAACACATCTCTCCAACACCACATCCATATTTTTCAAACATAGATCGAAGGATGCACCATACACGGAAAAATCATCCATAAACACTTCGATGCATTCTTCAATCAAGTCGGCGAAAATCGCTTGCATACACCGTTGAAATGTTGCTGGCGCTACATAACCCGAATGGCATCCTCGATAAGCAAAATACCAAAAGGACAAGTAAAGGCTGTTTTTTCATGATCCGCCGGATTCACCGAAATTTGATTGTATCCCGAATAGCCATCCAAGAAACAATAGAAATTTTTACCGGCTAATCTTTCCAACATTTGATCCATGAAAGGTAGCGGGAAATGATCTTTTCTTGTTGCTTGATTCAACCTCCGATAGTCGATACACATCCTCCACCCGGTCACCGTTCTTGTTGGAATTAATTCATTCTTATCATTACGGATGACCGTCATACCACCTTTTTTCGGAACCACTTGTACCGGACTCACCCATTCACTATCGGAAATAGGATAAATCATCCCGGCCTCTAGCAACTTCACTACTTCTTTTCGCACGACTTCCTTCATTGATGGATTCAAACGTCTTTGGGGCTGTGCAACGGGTTTGAAATCATCTTCCATCATTATCTTGTGCATGCAGAGGCTGGACTAATTCCCTTTAAATCGGACAGACCCAACCTAATGCTCCTTCATTCTTCTTTAGGACTTGAATTAACTTGTGTTCCTCCTTCGGTGATAAAGTGTTGCTAATAATTACCTTTTGTGGCATTATCACCAAGAAAAACATACTTTAAATGCGCGGGCAGCATCTTTAATTCTAACTTCACCTCTTCAACTTCCTTGTTCTCATTCAAGTCTTCCATTTTCTCCTCCTTATGATCGATTTCTTTACAAGCTTCCAATTCACCCAAGATTTCCTCGATCTCTTTGTCTTCATTTTCGGATGAAATGGTATGAACTTCAATGAGAGATCTTTCTAATGGACTAGAAATATGCACTTGATTTACAATTCCCATTACTTCTTCTTCGATAACATCGATGTGGAAAATGTCATGCTTGTCTTTGGGATGCTTCATGGCTTCAAAAAGATTAAAAGTCACCTCTTCATCTTGCACCCGTACTTTCATAAGCCCATCATCAATGTCAATCATCATACGGGCTGTTTTCATGAAAGGTCGACCAAGAATCAATGGAACATCTCTATCTTCTTCCATATCAACTACCACGAAATCAACCAGAAACAAGAATTTGTCTACTTTCACTAACATGTCTTGAGCAACCCCATATGGTGAAGTGGTAGATTTATCGGCTAGTTGCAAAGTCATCCTAGTAGCTTTCATCTCGATGTTCCCCAATCTCTTAATAATGGATAAAGGAATCAAATTTATGCTAGACCCCAAATCAATTAGACCATTTCCGATGTAGGTATCCCCAATAGTTACCGGTAGGATAACTCGTCCCGGATCGGCTTCCTTTCTTGGGAGAGTTCTTTGGATTATGGCACTACAACGGCATCAAGCAAAATTGTTTCATTATCCTCATATCTCTTTTTCTTGGTGAGGATGTCCTTCATGAACTTGGCATATTTTGGCATTTGCTCTAATGCTTCGGCAAATGGAATATTTATTTGAAGTTGCTTAAATATATCCATAAATCTAGCATAATGCCTTGCATTTTCCTTCTTTGATGGTGCATGTGGATATGGTAGGTGTTGGAGAGGAATTTTGCTCACTCCTTTATCTCCTCTCTTATTTCTCCTTGTATTTTTCTCCTTTTTCTCATTTTTTTCTTCATCTTCTTTTTCTTTTTCAACTAAGTCATCCTCCTTTTTTTTAACTCCTCTTTTTCACCTACTACCTCTTCATCATTCTTATTCTCAACCATCACTTCATTATCATCTTCAACTACAATTTCATTACTTATTCCGTTGCTCACCCCTTTACCGCTTCTAGTAACAATTGCCTTGCAATGCTCCTTCGGGTTGGTGTGAGTATTGGCGGAAAAGGATGGTCCCGTTTGTTGCTCGGCTAATTGCTTAGCTGCCCACTTGATTCTCTAAATTCTTTATGGCAGCCACATTGCTCTTTTGATTCTCCATAGAAACTTGCATAAATTGGTTGAGTGTTTCTTCCAATTTTGAGCTTCCACCTTGAGATTGTTGGCCTTGAGCATTTGTGCTTTGTATGGGCTTTGATGTTGATAATGTTGATTGTTGAATCTTGATGGTTGGTAGCCTTGGTTATTTCTTTGATAAGAGTTGTTGTGATGTGGAGGTTGCCTTTGGTAGCCTTGATTTTGATTGTTCACATAATTCACTTCTTCGCCTTCGGGAGGTGGACAATAACCGGTAGGATGATCACCTTGACAAAGTTCACAACATGCCACTTGATGCTTGATTTGAGCTCCTTGCATTTCTTTCATTTGTTGTGGAAGTTTGGACATTTGTTGAGTAAGTAACTCCACTTGTTGTGAAAGTAGCTTGTTTTGAGCGAGAATTGCATCATTGGTGTTTAATTCAAGAACACCCGGCCTCCTTTGTGAAGGGTTCCGATCATGTTGACTTTGAAGATCATTAAGTGCCATTCGATCAATAATCACTATAGCATCTTCCGCACTTTTAGACATCAAAGAACCACCCGCGGTAGCATCTAAAAGTGTTTTGTGCACCGGTTGGAGTCTATTCCGAAATATATGGATTTGAGTGAGTTCATCAAAACCATGACCTTTGCATTTTCGTAACATAGACTTGAATCTTTCCCAAGCCTCATTTAGAGACTCGTTGCTTCCTTGAGTGAATACCGAATTGCCGTTTTGGCTTCCATGAATCGGGATTGTGGAAAATACCTTTCAAAGAACTTTTCTTCTAATAAATTCCAATCCGTCATCACTCTTGGTAATTGATCGAGATACCACTCTTTAGCTTTTCCAATTAAGGAATGTGGAAACAATCTCTTGAATAGTGCCTCCTCACCCGCTTCATCTACCCCCGTTGCACCCGCAATCTCATAAAATTTGGTGAGATGCGCGAAAGGGTCTTCATGGTCCATTCCGTGAACGGACTTGCATAAAGTAGTTGAAGGATTCCGGCTTCATCTCCGAGTTCCTTCCACCTTGAGCATTACGAGCAAATTGAGCGGTGCGTCTTGGACTATTTGCGGACATTTCGGTACGAACTTCACCCGCCATGTTTCCTTCAAAAGTGTTGGCACCTACTTCCTCAATTTGAATTGTTGAAGAAATAGACGCTTCTTCTCTTAGTCTCCTCTCTTTGGCCAATTTTTGTCTTCTTCGTGTTTTGCTATTGAGCTTCCGGATCGTCCTTTCAATTTCGGAATTGAAGGGAAATTGTTCTTCGGTAGCTTTTTCCCGCATACACAAAAATTCTACAAAACTATCAAACCAAGTGAAACACAAGAGATATTAATAAAGTAACAAAACTTAAAACAATGAACTATTGCAATGCTTGTAATATCAAACGCCAATCCCCGGCAACGGCGCCAATTTGTTGAAAAGTATATTTCCGGCAAATATTTTTATATCGTATCCACAGAGATTGGGTGATATTACCGCCGTTCTATAGTTAAAATTGCTTTAAGTTTACAAATTAAAAATGGTTTGTTTATGTTTGGAAATATATCATGCACTTGTGACATAAATTGAAAATACTCAAAATGTGGTTTTTATCAATTAAAAGAAATTTGTCAAGACTTGGTTTCACTATTCCATTTCCATAGATTTACTTATAACTAGTATGTGAACTCAATAGGTTGAATCTATTCCACTATCCTCTCAATACCATTTATATCTAAATGATAATGTGATGTTTATTAAATTAATCCCTTAGATAATTTCTTCATCCAAAATATTAATCTAACAATCCCTAATATTTGATAATAAGGAAAAGCAAGAAATAACCTATTTCTACAATTCAATTCTTACTTGAGAAAATACTTGAAGAACATAAATTAAATTATCTTTTTCAACAATAACTTAATTTGACATATTCAATAAACCATACAAGAGTTTCTCTACATTCAACCTCAAATTGTTCACATACAAAGAATTACAAGAGATACATAATGGAATTGGAATAGCTACTACCTTAGTCTTGACAAAATTTGGGAAATTAGCTCCTCATCACCATTGTTGCCATTCACAAGCTTTTTTATTCTTTTCTCCAAAGTTCTATATCTTTTTAAATCTGATTGTGAATAATCAATAAACAACCTACCAAAACTATCTTTTGTTTCTTTCTTTTCTCTCTCCTTGATTTGCTTTTTCCTCCTCATCATTGCACATGATGTGACCTTTTACATGCAACCACTCCTTTCTCTTGGCCCAAAAAGTAACTAAAAGTAAATCCTCACGCCACCCCAAGACGGCTGACCCAAAGATACTTCTAATCATCTCAAAGAATTGACCACCACGCTCGCGACGCCAACCAAGGACGCGGCGCGAACTAAGGCAAATGAGGTTCGCGGCGCCACAGAAGGACGCAGCGCGAACTGAGCTGCTTCATGCTCCTTTGACTTTTCCTTGGCTCCTTTTGTCTTATCTTGATCTTTCTTTGACTTGGTTGCTTCTTCCAACTCCAATTGAATCCAAGTAATTCTTTTTCTCTAAAGTTCTACAAAACTAACAATTAAGGTGAAATATCTATTCTACTAAAATAAAAACAATGATAATTGCATATTTGTGAATTGTGTGAATAAAAGGATAAAAATTAAATAAAACTCGATAAAAAGGACCATTAAATATGTATGAAAATTAGTACAATTCGGTCCTTAACAACATATCATTCATGCATTGATCATGGGTTCGAGATTTTCCAATCGATGAATCAGCACAATCAAGAAGAGTTTTGTTTCTCAAAAGTTGAATATTTGAGGTTCTGTCAATTCGGGCGTCATTTCAATAACCAAGCGTGCCCTGAAGCTTCTGATTATTATCTCGCGAGTTTTGGTATTCTGATCGTCTATTAGGTGGATGCCGATTACAATTTCAACCATAAAGGTCAGGGTCGGATATTTGAACCCGAACTGATTCTATGGCCTTCCGCGAGTTGTGAAGCAGTGGTATTTGGCTTATCGATCTATGCGATTTATCAGAAAATCAAGAACAAACACATAAAATGATATTTGAGCGCATGTATCAAAAAGTCAACAAAAAGTCAAAGTTTGACCGGGTGGAATTTCGGGTCAAAATCGTGGTCAAAAGTCGACATTCGAGAAAATGCAGTCACTTGTTGAGAAAAATCGGAAGAATCGGGTGAGAATGAGGTTTCTTGCATCTCAAGTAATTTTAGACTTAGAAAAAAATTTCTAAGTTTAAAGTACTTTATGTTCATGGAGCCATGTTGTCGCATCCGTATCTCACCCGCCTGTGGTCAGAAATTTGTGAAATGATAGTTGTTGGAAAGAGCGCAGTCAGACCGACTTTGTCACCGTGGAAGATTTTTCCAAATGCCGGATTTCGAAAGTTATACAAAGACCGAAATTTGAAGTTCATAACTTTTGAAGTTTTACACTTAGTAAAATTTTGAGTGTTTTTAATGTGTTCAAGTACTCGATCTCGGAGGCAATTCCCACGTGTTTCGAGGTGTCGATTCGAATTAAGTTCAACATCAAAGTTGTTCATTTAACGGCAATCTACAACTTTGCTGAAGAAATCGAGTCCATTCGGGAAACGGATAAAAAAATTACAGAGCTCGGAAGTTACGATTTATCATTCCTCAAATTTCAACACTTAGAAAAAAATTTGAAGTGTTTGTTTCTATGCTTTTGCTGACAGCTTCAGGGTCGATTATGTCATAGTTCGTGGCTCCGAATCGAAAAATGCTCAACTGAAAAATTGTTCATTTCACGGAAATCTGAAACTTTGATGAAGAAGTCGAATTCATTCGGGACTCGAATCGGAAGTTATAAAGCTCGGAAAATAAGAACGCATTATGTTTGTTAAATTCGAGTATTTTGTGCACATGTTCGTATTGTTTTCGTCAATGATTCGTCGCAAGACGAAGAAATTCGAACACAAAAGTTTGAGTTCTAATTCCATCTACAAGTTCCGTTTAGAAACTTTTCCGCTTCGGATGTCGGAGCTGGGAGATACAGAACGCCGTAAGTGACAACATAAAGTTGTTAAATTGCAAGACAGCATGCACATTTTTGCCATGGCTATGAGACGCATTTCATCGAACGGTTGGTGTACACATGTTCGGAGCTATTTTCTCGTCGATCCGATCGCCGCACGGAAAAACTCCGAACATGAAAGATGAAGTTTTCCTTATACTCTACATGTTCCGTTTAGAAACTTTTCCGTTTCGGATATCGGAGCTGAGAGATACGGAGCACCGTAAGTGACAGCTTAAAGTTGGAAATTGGGTGGATATCATGCACAAACTTGCCCAGCCTGACCAGGAGTTTCGTCGAACACTTGCGAGGCATAATTCATGGCAATTTTTCTCTATGATTTAAGGCTCATTTGAATTCGTGATTAAAAGCAAAGTTGTTCTTCCACATGTCATCTTTCCAACGGCACCGAGTTTGTGTTATTTGGTCGAGTATCGGAAAAGTTATAGATCCGTAAAGTGATGTGTGTGTATTAATTTAAGAAGCTGACACTTAGAAAAAATCCTGAAATGTTCAAGTCGGCTCGTGTCGGCGTGACTTCAAACCATTACGGCGAGCTTGTGATCATTTTTCGCTTCAGCATTCAACATCGATGTTGTTGTACCAAGTGTGCTCTTCGAGTTGACACTCTCGTAATGTCGGTCGGATTACTACGCACTGAGATAATATCGTCTAAAGTAGCGGGCATGGTTATTTTTCGTTTAGAAAAAGTGTTGGCATTAGAGATATACATGACAGTAATAAATAAACCAACATAATCCATTTTTTGCTTTTCCACGCTGTAACAAAAATCAGTAACAACCATATCTTGATTTTTCTCACACATCACCACTACTTTTTTTCTTTTCACACAAAAAACCAGTCACCACTTTTTCACTCCCTCTCTTCACCACCATTTCATAACTAATCTTCTTCTTCTTCATTCTTTCAAGAACGGCAACAGACCCTCATCCGTTCGCCATTTTTTCCCTCACTCTCTCACCTCCATACTCCTATCCTCTCAACTTTACATCCATGACAACACCCAGTACACTTCTTTTCCATTCACGTACCGCGATCCGCCGCGAAATCCATAACTGAATTTCTTTTCTTCCACTCACCTTGACTCTTTTCTCTCTTGGCATAATGATCCTAACAAACTAACAGTAACAACCTTCATTTTTCTTATCTCAACAAACTTCATCTCTCGCCATTGACCACCATCATTCTCACGCTTTCTTTTTCACCACCCACCCTTCACTCTTAACAAACACCATAATTATCTTCACCATTTTCTCACCGTGATCTTAACCGAAAATCACCTTCTCCATTCTCGCCTTTCACCCTCTATACACTCTATCGCCATAGTTTTCTTCAACACCCATGCTTCTTCATCTCTCAACACTAACACCATCATCAATCCTTTTTCTCATCTCCTTCAACTCACAGAATAACGGTATAATAAACCGCTTCTTGATTCATCTTTTCACCACAACAAATTGGCTAATCAGAATAACAGAACCATCCCCATTCATACTTCCATAACCACATAACAACCTTCATCCTCTTTTCAAACACCATGCCACAACAAGAATTATAGCCACCCTCCTCTTTCTCCAACGATCGCAACACCTTCATTTTTCTTCTTTTCCTCAATCGCCATTGCTAAAAACCGCAGAGGTTACTTACTATCTTCGAGGAGAATCTCTTTGATTCTTGAAGATTAATCTCGATTTGAGCTCCTGCTCGCTGCCATGCCTCGTAAAGGTTCATCTTCGTGGTTTACCGGGTTACGCTTCAGTTCAGCATGGAAGCGAGAATTTCGTCTCGCCGAGAAGTAAAGATCAAAGAGTCGATCCGCCGAGGTTTGATAGAGAAGGATTAAGTTTTGGGAATCTAGCACCAAATTCGAGTCCACGGAGAATCGAGTATAAGGAAGGGGTTGATGTTTCGTTCCGCCATCATGGCATCGCCGATGACGGCACGCTCACGGAGGAGACGACCGCAGTAAGTTTCCGTGAATTTCCCGATCAGATAATGTTGATTGGCTCCAAAAATCCGAGCGTAGATGTTTTGAATCGCGTGAATCGCGGGAGCTTGCGCCTGTCGCCAAGTCACCGGAAGGTAAATGGTGACACTGTCGGTTGTTTTCCATGTGAACCTCGACGTGGTGCACTTCCATTAGCGAGAGGACTAATGGAAACGGAGTTCGATTCGTAACCTATGCGTAATCCGAGCGAGTAGTATCAACATGTTCCTCATCCTTGCAACCAATCGTGGTATTCATGATGCCCGGCCAGCCAGATACCGAATCGCGCCAGAAGTTTTCAATCGGAGAAGATGGAGGGTTCAACCTCCGGGAGCCCTATGCGTGTCGCGATTCTCGCTGGCTCATGTAGTTTCCATGACAACCAATCGTGTTCGACACTTGTCATTTCATTTTATTTCAAAAATAAAAATCGATAATATATAAACTTAAGTTATTTGTTTTGACCAATTGACATAATGTGCATACATGTAAAAGTGTAAAACGTGACAACATGATAATACTTAAATCTGAATATACAAAAAAAAACAGATTGTTGTTTGATAAATGGATTTGGACAAAAAGCATTGGACTCAGATAAAAAAATACAGATTGGACTTAAGCAAAAATAGAAAAAAGGCTTAATGCAAATGGACTTAGGTGTAACTGCTCGACCTTGTGCTTTGCTATTTTTACCCTGTTAATAGGCCCAACGTGGCAATTTAACATAGTTTAGTTCATTTAGGAATTCTGATTTGCACCCCCCTGTTTCATGTACCATAATACTAACACCTAATCAATTTTGATTTCAATTTCGATTATTTTGATTTGTGAAAAATACATAAAAAAACATATTCTGACATTTTAGGATATTAGAACATTTTTGACATTTTTGACTTTTTTAATTCATTTTAATAACATGATTAAAAGTATGTTTCACCATGCCACTTGAAGTTCCATGTGCATTTCTATACTTGTTTTTGGGTCTAACTCCTTCTTGCAGTGCTTTGTGTTTGTACACCACGGTACATCCTTTTGTTTGCTTTTTGGGTCTAACTCCTTCTTGCAACAAAGTTGTTTCAGATGCATTTAACGCAAGATTCTCTTTGCTCCGATGCCTCGAGCTATTCTCACCGGTTTACTCTTATTGCATGGCTGCAGTACTTGAAGTTTTCCGGAGTATTTCTATAGCTCATGTGTTTCGGATTCTATATCCGCGGGTATTTATTTTACTTCATTTATCGTGATCTCTTACGCTTTTCCTAGATATCATGAGAAGTAGGGCTTTACAGCTTTCTTTTGAGAAGTAGGAATAGAGATGCATGAAGGCTTCCGAGTGGAGCATGTTCAGAACCCTCCGTTTATTTAAAGACCCGCTTAGGGCAATTCTACTTGTGATCTGTGCATATTTGCTTGTTTGTTTCTTGCAGGTTCCCTTGGTTAGGTTTGGTTCTCTAGCCTAAACTTTAGGATTCACATCCTTTGCATGTTAACATAGGTAGAGATTCCTCATCTTAAACCATAGGTCTAACCTTTTGCTTTGCTAGTTTCATTTGCATCCTTGCATGTTATTAAAACTAAAACTTGCTTTTCCTTTCAAAAACAAAACACTTAATAATGGTTTGAACTCCTTTCACAAGGTAAAAGCAACCAACCAACACCAACTCTTTTCGCCTTTGCGCGCTTTATTTCTTTTGTGTTTAAAACCTTTTCACAAGTAAAAACACAAAACACACCAAACAAGTGAGCCGAACTACGGCGCCCGACTCTTCCCATTGCACGCGGAATACGTAGGCATCTTGTCACGGGGCTCGACCGAGCAAACTTTGTAAATACTTCCTTCTTTTCCCCGTGTTTTCTTTATTTTCTTTTCTTTCACATGCATTTCCTTTTAGCATACAGTTATAGCAATTAAGCAAAGAAATAGATTTAAACACACCCATTGATGTAAAGTAGAAGTGGATACCGTAGAGTACTACGCGTAGGTGCTAATACCTTCCTTCGCGTAATAGATTCCCTTACCCTATCTCTCGGTCGCAAGACCGTGCCTTATCCCTTTTAGGTTTTCGCGATGCGTTTGCCTTTCTCCTTTTGCAAGATAAAAAACGTTCGATGGCGACTTCATTGATACAGTTATCGGATGATGTTCAGCCGGTTGTTTCACATATCTATTGTACAAAAATTCAGTAAACATTCAAAATACCACATGGCTAGGGAAACGAATGCTCGAATGATGTACGTATGATTGCACCAACACTTTTATTATTCAGTAAACAACTTTATCTTTCCAGTTTATCCTTTATCTTTGCATCAATGTCTTTTAACTTCTTTACATTCAAAGTCATTTAACTTTTTCTTGCATTTAAATGCTTCTTTTACTTCAAAGTCTTTTATATTTCTGAAACTCTTTACATTAACGTTTTACTTTCCGTAAAACCTTTACATTTCATGCTTTTATATTCATGCTTTTACATTAAAAGTCTGTTACCTTTAAAAACCATTTACGTTTTCCTGCATTTATACATTTCTTTGCAAATTGAACCTTTATGCATTTACTTGTTCAAATCAGTTTTATGTCATTTTACTTGATCATGTTATTCAATTATTTAGTATTGTGATCGAAGTACTTTGGATACATATATAAAAAATACTCTAAATACAAGTCTTAATTATGAACACTTATTTTGTTATTAATTCTATCCAAACGACCAATACCCCATAGGATCAATCTAGTCGATCCTGCAAGTTACCAGAGGAATTGAATAACAATTATAACGCTTATTCGATAATTTGGAAGACTAGCGGTTGTTTCACCAGAAATCACTGTGAACAAATTGTTACACCCGTTGGGACCATCATTGGTCATTACAAATTAAAATAAAATAAGGATTATAAGACATAATTATTATTAAAAGTTTTTTCTGAGTAAACAAAGTTCATTGGTATATGAACCTTAGGAGTGGTAGAATAACTAATAGTAACCAACCCTTACCCAGAAGAAAACGAAATAATAGGATGTCTAATCCAAACAATCAACAAGGGGAACAAAACGCCCCACATGGAACAAGCACTAGTGTTTATTTCGACGGAACGCCAATACGATCCCTTCAAATGCACAGTCAGTTGCATCTTCGACTAGTAATATGGCCACGAACGGAACAAGTGGCATGTCAACAAACAATTTGACCCTAGGAAATACAGGGACCACTGGTCATCTTGGGGGATCTGTCCCACAAAGTGGGGCACAAACCCATTTCGCTACCCCACCACCAACTAGACCACCCAGCTCGATAGTAATAGACCCGAAATCCCCTTATGGGATGCCAACATCTTTTATGGCGGTGTTTACAAACTTCGACTTCAACACGCCACCACAATTAGGGTCTGTTCGGGCTAATCAATTCATGACAAATAACCAAGGGTCAGAGGTTATAGTGCATTGCCTATCTTAACCACGTAAAATCGATAGCTTTTAGGCAGTTAATGGATGATAGTAACCATAATATGATAGGAGTGTTAGCGCAGACTATGCAAGAAATATTTGCCCCAATAGTACAAAATGTAACTGTGACAAACAGAGAAAATGCAGATAATATGAGTCGAATAGCAGATTTCTTCGCTCCGCCAGAGAGCGTGAGCGTAACCGCACATTGGTTCGAGCGAACATACCTATCATCGTTGCTGATGACCCACCTTATAGGCCGCAGAGAGGGGTTAATTTGGGGCAAGGGCACAAAGGGTAGATGCCGCAGTGATTCGAGAAGAACCACAAAGGGGATTGATAGAACCACTAGCAAGGGTCGAAAGATTAGACCCCCAGTGATTCGAGAGGAACCACAAAGGGGAATGATGGAACTGGGGGCAAGGATCGAAAGATTAGAAGCCCCAGTGTTTCGAGAAGAACAACCTAGAGGAGTAGTCATGGTGGGTCGAAACCAAGATGTCCGCATGTTCATAGAATTCAAATGACAATATCTTGGCAGAAAATAACCTAACCACCATGATAGAGAGGATTATGGCCCAAAACGGTATTAATACAGGGATTAGAAGGCCAAATTATGCCTCTCCTATAGCAGATTATGTAATGCATACTGATTTACCAAGGGGATACAAGATCCCTAAGTTTACAAAGTTTGCTGGAGATACTAATGAGTCAACTCGAACATATAGCCGATATCTGATCAAGCAGAGACATAGCAAATAGTGAGAACCTTAGAATTAAATATTTCCTAGTTCCCTCATTAAAATGCTTTCACATGGTTTACCACTTTGCCTCCCGGATCAATAGACACCGGACCCTCTGGAGAGGTTATTCCATGAACAATTTTATATGGGACAATCCAAGATAAGTCTAAAGGAACTAGCAAGTGTTAAGAGGAAGTTTACTGAACCCATAGATGAGTACTTAAATAGGTGTAGACTCTTGAAATCTAGATGTTTCACAGTAGTTCCTGAACATGAGTTAGTCGAAATGACCGCTGGTGGCCTGGACTATTCTATTCGAAAGAAATTAGATACACAATACTTGAGGGATATGGCTCAGTTAGCAGATAGGGTTCGACAAGTCGAAAGACTAAAGGCCGAAAAGGCCAGGGCTTTCAAAAGTAATAAGAAAGAAAGAATTTCCTATGTCAAAACTGAGGAAGTTGAAGACTATCCTGAATTCGAAGAGGTCGAAATAGATCTCGCTGAATTAAAACAGGCTCCACCGCATTCTCAGAACTATTAGTTCCCACCAAAGGGAAATAAATTGTTGAAAATGAGAAAAGTGATAAATTCCCAAAGAAGGTATATACCTTCGATGTGACAAAGTGTGATGAGATTTTCGATTTGCTTGTCAAAGATGGTGTTAAGGACCAAATTGTAGTTATTTTGTACATTATTTTGTGGTCCTTAACAATGTCTTTTTAATTAATTAGTATTATTTATTCTAGTATTTTTGTTTAACTAGGTTTTTATTTAGTTTTTGTTTAATATATATTCTTTAACTTATTTCACTCTTAATTGTAGGAATTTATTGACCAATTCTCCCAAGCTTGGATACAAGAATTTTGAAGAGCTTTAGGGATGATTCTTTTTGAAGATAATTATGGATGAAGGAAGCATGCTACAGGTCACGCCAGCCAAGGTGAAGATGATCAAGGCCAAATACTTAACCGGCTTAGCGCGGTCTCAAAAAAGCGTAAAAGGACGTAACCCATGCTTTCACTTTTGAGCCACCAACCCATCATTTCAGCTGACTTTTGGCTTGTAAGGAAGCAAGAAACACTCCACCATCATTATCTTTTCATCTTTGTAAAATCTAGGGCAAGAAGTGTAAGAACACCATAGCTTTTCCTTCTTGATTCTTTGATTTTCATCATTCCTACCAACAATCTTGAGAGCTAGCAACCATGGAAATGAGTGGCTAATCTCTTTTGTGTCAAGATTAGAGGTAGTTGATCTATATAGTATGTATTTCTTTTAATCCATTTGTGTATGAACATGGTTGATGATTAATATAGTTGAATATCTTTGTTCTTCATCTTTATGCTTTGAGTTTTGCTTGAAAAGAATACTAAAGTGACCTAGGATATTCATCCTCTAATAAACAAATGCTAGGAATAGATTTGTGTGTTAGTGTTTACAAAATATTGAACTTAATGATTATCATGTTAATAGTTGTAGTGAGGAATCATGCAAGGATTAACATGGTAACATTCACAATCTTGGTGGAAATCTACAAGATTGAGAGGATATGTATTTATAAAATCATCTACTATGTTCATCACTTGATTAAATGAATATGTATGAAACTAGATTAATGAAACCAATCTTGACATGCCTTCTTAATTTGAAAACAATCTCAAACTTCTATAATCCAAACTATAACTCTCTTTGAAAGAATTAATTTAGTTATTGTTTGGAAACTCATGGTTCTAGTAGAGTAGATAACAAACCCTTTGTTACAATATCTTAAAATACACTTTTCTATTGAAAGACTATAACATACACCAATCTCGTGGAATCGATAATTAAAAATACTTTATTCACGGAAAATCCTACAACAAAATGGCGTGCGGGATTGGCGCTTGATGTTGTTAGTATAGCAATAGTTGTGTGTTTTAAGACTTTTCTACTAATCTCTATGTTTCTTTGTGTGGCTAGACTTTTCAGAATTAGTTTATGCGGAAGTATTCCGCCGACCAACCCTTTTCGATCCCAAAATTGAAAGGACGGCTAGAAGACTTAATAGTAGTGCTAAAAGACGGAAAAGACTAGCTCGACAAAGGCAAGAAAGAGGAGAAAGAGGAGAAGCATCTACTTCTTCAACACCACCCGTGTTTGGAGAAGTCACCACTATGGCGGAGAATCAATCACAACCACCACCACCACCGTGGGGGCCGTGTGTCAATAGCCCTCGTCACAATGCTCAATTTGCCCGACAAGCAAATGCAAGGGTCGCGGAAATGAAAACGGGCTTGCTTCAACTTCTCTATGTAAGTCCATTTCATGGCCACGACCATGAAGACCCTTACACTCACCTTACCAAGTTTTATGAGATCGCGGGAGCGGCGGGTGCTCCGAAGACCAAGAAGAACAATATTTCCAAAGGCTTTTCCTCATTCTCTAGTGGGAAGGCAAAGATTGGTATCTTGATCAATTGCAAGAGACAATGACTAATTGGAATGTTTTGGAGGAAAAGTTTCTTGAACGCTTTTTCCTCAATCACGCTTCATGGAGGCTAAGACGGCTATCTCGGTATTTTCGCAAGGAGTAAACGAGCCTTTGAATCGGGCGGAAAGATATAAGTCTATGCTAAGGAAGTGTCCGAGCCATGGTTTTGACGAGCTCACCCAAATTCATATTTTCCGAAATGGTCTCCAACCGCAACACAAATTGTTGTTGGATGCCACGGCGGGGGGTTCTTTGATGGCAAAAACACCATATGAAGCAATCCAAATAATTGAGAAGATGGGTAGGAATGATCATCAAACTCAACATGATCAAGGAGGTGTACAAGTGAAAACGGGAGTTTTAGAAATTGGTTCAAGTCACGGCACTTGTGGCGAAAACAAATTGTTTGCAAAACAAGTTGAAGAATTGACAAAACAAATGGCTAAACTCCCTCAACAAATCATGGAGTTACAAGGAACATCATATAAGAAAGCTCACCAAATAGCTTGTTGTGAATTGTGCAAAAGAGATCATAAAACCGGATTTTGTCCTCCGGAGAATGAGGAAGCTAACTATATGGCCAACCAAGGCCAAGGGTATCAACAACGAGCTCCTTACCCTTATCAAAATCAAAACCAAGGTTACCAACAAAGGGGTAATCAAGGTTATCAAGGAGGGTGGAGGCACGATAACAATAACCAAGGAATGCAAAATCCATATCAAATACAAAATCAAAATCAAAGTCAACAACAAAACCAACCACCAAATCAAGTGAGATCTTCCAACATTCAAGACACTCTAGCTCAATTTATGCAAGCTTCTATGGATAATCAAAAGAGCACGGAGGCGTCCATCAAGAATTTGGAGACCCAAGTGGTGGGACAACTAGCTAAGCAACTTTCCGAACAAAGTGCTTCGACATCATTTTCCCCAACTACGCAAACAAATCCTAAGGAGCATTGCAAAGCCATAACAACAAGAAGTGGTAGAGTTTGTGATGAGAAAAGGAAAGTAGTTGAAAGAAAAAAGAAAGTATTGGAGAAGGATGAAGAAGTAATAGTGGAGGAAGAGGTAGTTGAAAAAGATGAAGACCAAAAACTTGAGTTGAAAGAGCTACCGTCTCATTTAAAGTATTTGTTTGGAGGTAAAAAGCCCGTAATCATTAGTAATACATTGTTGGAGAATGAGGAGGAAAGCTTAATTGAAGTTTTGAAATCGAACAAAAATGCGATTGGTTGGGTCTTAGCCGATTTGAAAGGCATAAGCCCGGCCTATTGTATGCACAACATTATGATGGAGGATGAGTACAAGCCGGTAGCCCAACCTCAACAGCGATTGAATCCGGTGATGAAGGAGGTAGTTCGCAAAGAAGTAGTGAAGATGCTTGAAGTAGGTATGATTTACCCGATTTCGGATAGTACGTGGGTGAGCCCGGTTCATGTGGTTCCTAAGAAAGGAGGTTTGACGGTTGTGTCTAATGATAAGGATGAGCTAGTGCAAACAAGAAAAGTGACGGGGTGGAGAATGTGTATTGATTACCGAGGCTTAACAAAGCAACGAGAAAAGATCATTTTCCTCTTCCGCTCATAGACCAAATGTTAGAAAGGCTCATGGACAACAATACTATTGTTTCGGATGATTATTCGATATAATCAAATATCGGTGAATCCGAAGATCATGAGAAAACGGCTTTCACATGTCCGCTTGAATTTTCGCAGATAGCGTATGCCTTTCGGCTTATGCAATGCGCCGACAACATTCCAAAGTTGCATGCAAGCTATATTCACCGATTTGATTGAAAACAATTGAAGTTTTTATGGATGACTTTTCCGCTTTTGGAGCTTCATTTGATTTATGTTTGAAAATTTGGACACCGCCTTGAAGAGGTGTGTGGAGACCAATTTGGTTTTGAATTGGGAAAATGCAACTTCATGGTGACCTAGGGAATTGTCCTTGGCCACAAGATATCTTCAAGAGGAATTGAGGTTGACAAAGCAAAATTGATGTTATCGAGACGCTCCACCTACCAATGTCAAAGGCATTCGAGCTTTTTGGTCACGCGATTCTATCAAGATTCATCAATGACTTCTCCAAAATAGCCAAACCTTTGAGCAACTTGCTCAACAAAGATAAGTCTTTCTTGTTTGCTAATGATTGTTTGTTAGCTTTTGAAAAATTGAAGGAGAATTTGATAAATGCACCCATAATCATCGCGCCTAATTGGAAACTTGATTTTGAACTAATGTGTGACGCTAGTGATTATGCGGTGGGAGCCGTATTAGGCCAAAGGAAGAACAAAATCTTCCATGCTATACATTACGCGAGAAAAGTTTTGAACGATGCTCAAATCAATTATGCAACAACCGAAAAAGAATTGCTCGCAATTGTATATGCATTGGAAAAGTTTCGTCCTTACCTAATTGGTTCAAAAGTTGTGGTTTTCATCGATCATTCCGCGATAAAATATCTTACAAACCGGACTCTAAACAAAGGCTAATCCGATGGATTCTTCTTTTGCAAGAATTTGATTTAGAGGTCCGTGATAAAAAAGGTTCGGAAAATTTGGTAGCGGATCATTTGTCTCGCTTAGTGAACGTAAAAATTACGGACAAGGAAAAAGAGGTGAAGGAGGAATTCCCGGATGAGAAGTTATTTGTAATCCAAGAGCGACCGTGGTTTGCCGACATGGCAAATTACAAGGCCGCGGGATTAATGCCGGAGGATTTGACTTGGAATGAGAAGAGGAAATTTTTAGCCGATACTAAGTATTATGTGTGGGATGAACCTTACATTTTTAGGTTGAGTAGCGATGGATTGTTAAGAAGGTGTGTGAGTGATGAAGAGGCCAAAAACATTCTTTGGCATTGTCACAATTCCCCTTGTGGAGGACACTATAATGGAATACGGACGGCCACCAAAGTCCTACAATCGGGATTTTATTGGCCTTCGCTATTCAAAGATGCATATGCTCACGCTAAGTCATGTGACAAATGTCAAAGAAGTGGCGGGATAGGTAAAAGAGATGAAATGCCGTTGAACAATATGTTTGAAGTGGAGGTATTTGATTGTTGGGGGATTGATTTTGTTGGTCCTTTTCCATCTTCGTTTTAAAATGAATATATTCTTGTAGCTGTGGATTACGTATCAAAGTGGGTAGAGGCCATTGCTTCGCCTAAGGCCGACGCCAAAACTGTTATCAAATTTTAGAAAAGAAACATTTTCTCTCGCTTTGTGTGCCTAGGTGCTCATTAGTGATGGTGGGTCGACTTTTGTAATGCATTGTTAAAAACTTTGAAACAATTTGGTGTAAAGCATAAAGTGACGACCCCCTATCACCCTCAAGCGAATGGCCAAGCCGAGGTGTCTAATAATAGAGAAATCAAAAAGATTTTGGAAAAAACTGTTTCGGGTTCTAAAAAAGATTGGTCACAAAAATTAGATGAAGCTTTATGGGCATATCGAACCGTCTATAAAGCTCCTATTGGACTAACCCCGTTTCAGGTTGTGTATGGCAAAACTTGTCACCTCCCGGTAGAGATGGTGCGCAAAGCATTATGGGCCCTCTGATTCTTGAATTTCGATCCATCATTGGCGGGTGAAAAGCGAAAAATACAACTTGTTCAATTGGAAGAAATGCGCGAGGGGGCATAACATTCAAACCGGAGGTACAAAGCAAAAGTTAAGGTTTCTCATGATAAGAAGATAAAGATCAAGGAATTTAGGCCGGGACAAAAGGTTCTCTTGTTCAATTCCCGGATGAGGCTTTTTCCGGGAAAACTCAAAACAAAGTGGTCCGGTCCGTTTTTAATCAAAGAAGTGAAAGAGTATGGTGCAATTGTGTTGCAAGATCTTGAAAGGACGAAAGCATGGACTGTGAATGTGCAGCGGTTGAAACGGTACGTTGGCGGAGAAGTGAGCCGCAACATAGCCGAATCCTTCTTTGATGATCAATGATCATCATGAACCGCCGAGCTTCACCGACGTTAAACAAAGCGCTTGTTGGGAGGCACCCCAACATTGTAAGTATTCTTCCTTGAACTCATTCTCGCATGCCCCAACCGTCAATTTTGCTGCTTGAAAAATCACCGCAGATCGCTTGCTGCCAGCGCGCCGCCGCATTTTGACCCATCTGGCATGTTTCGCACATGATAGGGACCACGCCGCCATGTCTGGATTTAAAAATTTTTTGAAAATCGATTTTGAGGCCCAATTGTGGCCTCGGTCAGCTTTAAAAGGGTTAGGTTATTTTAAACCCTCTTTTCCCCATTTTCTTCATCATACCTCACTCTCTCAAAATCCTAAAAATCCCCAACCAAAAATCTTCGAATCTTTGCGAATTTCTTTGTCAAATCAATCATCCAAGGCATCCTCGTAAGTATTCTATGTTTTTCTTCTCTCAATTTCGTGTATATTGCATGTTTAGGTTAGATTTTGAAAACCTAGGGTTAGGAATTTTCGAATTTTCTCTTAGAATTAGGTTGTTTAGATGATAGAGAAGTAATAGGATGTTATTTTCGCTGCCATTGCAAGTGTTTTTGTGGAGAAAAATTCTGTTTTGCAGAAGAATTTTTCTGAAAATCGCAGAGCGCGGTCTGCAGAATTTTGAAAAATTCTTCTGCTGTGTTTTTAGTGTTTCCGATTAGTTGTAATGCTTTGGTTGGTTGGTTTGCTCTGCTGTTTGCATGATTTTTTGCTAATGGACACCTCGGTGTCATTTTTCTGTTGATTTTTGTGTTGAATTTTCAGATGGCACCAAAAAGGCAAAGAGTTTCCCTCCTGGGCCGGGTCCTCTAGGCCACCGCCGATCCTGCTCGCTTATAGGACACGCCAGAGGTCTCTACAAAGAGCTCGAGGATCGCAATATTTGGACTGAGCGCACCATCCGCCTCCGTGAGCAAGGGCACTACCACACGCCTCATGTCATCCTTGATAACTACGGGTTGGATGTTCTTTGTATGCCTCAGACAATGGTCAACGTGGAGCTTGTGCGAGAATTCTATGCCAATGCTATTCCGGCTGAGGGAAGCGAATTTAGGTTTGCTTCTGTTGTTCGAGGCAAACGAGTATCTTTCTCTCGCACCGCAATCAACAGTTTTCTGGGCATCAACTAGACAGCCCCAGAGGACCAACTGGATGTCTACCATGAGCACCTGGCTCGTGGTAATTGGGACTTTAACATGCTGAGGAGTAAACTCTGTTTGTCTGGGCATTCATATGAGTTGAATCGGGCTGGTCAACCCTTGAAATTCAACAGGGCTAGTCTGAAAACTAGTGCCAGAGTTATGATGTGTGTGGCTCTTTACAATCTGAAACCTCGGAGCCACACATCTTCGATACCCATGGAGACGGCAGGTTTGATTGCTTATATGCTCGATGAGGAGCAAATTGATTTTGGCCGTCTGATCGCGAATGAGCTGAAAAGGGTTACACTTAGTTATACCTCCAGGGAGGAGCGTATAAAGTGTGCTCTCACATATCCTGGGTTGATCATGGGTTTGCTGAAGAGGGCGAAGGTTGCCTTTCCTGCTGTGGGGCACCTAACCATTGATGGAGTTATTGATGATCACTACTGTGATCGATTTTGTAGGGCCCTTGATGATAATATCGCTGCCTGTGCCGTACTCGCCATAACGGCATTCCTCGTGCTAGTCCATCAGAAGAATGGAACAGGCAGATGCATCTCGCTCATCAGAGAGCATTCATGTTTATGCATGAGAGCATGGAGCACCTTGTTCTACAGATTAGAGAACCCGGAGTGAACCATTTCACTCACACGGGAGAGCAGCTCCGTGCATATGCTGGTTGGCCCGGGGTCGGGCCAAATGCTGAGGAGGAGGTGGGAGATGAGGATGATGGTGAAGATAATTCGATTCTCGGTTCCCTCGACTGGGTCTATGGAGATTCGATTCGAGATCACGATTGATGTTCTCTTTATTTTCTGCTTTTATTTTACTTTCAGCATTTTCTAGTTTAGTGTTTATTTTCGCATTTTACTTTTAAACTTCTGAATTTTGTTGGTTGCGATCCATTTTTGGGGATTGGCTTGTAATTCCAATTAATATTTTGTAGGCATGGAGCCTAAGTACTTATTTTTAAGTTTTAAACACCATTTTGGGGTGTCTTTTTATTTTAGTTGTTTTATTTTCTTTTAGTTTGTTTTATTTTTATTTTTATTTTTATTTTTTAGATTATAGTTTGTTTAGTTTGAATTATTACTTCTTGTGGTTTGTCCGGATTGTTCAAACGGTTCTTCAAAGCTAGTAAGCGTGTTTCACCAAAGTGATGGTGATGATAAAATTCTCGATTCATTCCACAAAGAAGGTACACATTTAATCGTTTTGTAGAAACATAACATGTCTATGAAATTTGTTCTTTAGGCAAGATATTTTGGCATGTACAAAAATAAAATAAAATTTGTGTTCACATTCGAATCATTAGGACATAAACCACATATGTGAGGAGCTTCCACTTTTTACCATATATTGAGTGTCTAATAGTTGTGTTAACTCGTGTGATTCATGCTTAATCTTTACTTGTTTATGATAACTTGGAAACTTAGAAATGATCAAGGCAATTTTTTGTGCATTATGAGAAAAACCACCAATTCTAAAAGGGCTTCAATTACCCGTGAGTGAGTGAATCCTTGTGAATCCTTTTGAGCTAAATAGTATTTGTAGGATGAATGTATCAAATCAACTAATTGTTAAGTAGGCCACTTAATAGTTGTTGATGATCTTTGAAAAATTCAATGATAATTCATTCTATAAATTTTCTTGTTCGTGAATACCAACCCTTTTGTTAATTAACCCGAAGAGCATGTTCTTGAATAAAAAAGGATTGATATAAATGAAGTTGGGGAGGTGGATCAAAAAGAACCTAGAATTGATGGCACAATGATCCTAAAGAAAGAAAAAGAATAGAGAAAAGAAAAATACAAAAGAAGAAAAATTTGTATATGAAAAGAAAACAAAAGAAAAGAAAGAAGAGGATCATTGTGTGAAGAAAAAAAAGAGGTTGTGAATACTAAGAGGGGAATTAGTTGTGAGATGCTCTGCATATCTTTTTACCCGATTCGTTTCAATGGCCGTGTACTTAAATATCCCTTGTTTCTAACCTAAGCCAAGTTACAACCTTGAAAGTCCTTAGTGATCTTTGTTTCCATTTTGTCATTTAACTTGTTTCGATGAACGCATGAATTATTATGGATGTGCATAATTATTAGTGAGAGTGTTTAGTCCTTTGTGAATATGCATTTTGTTCTTCAAGAATTTTGAAGAAATGATTAGGTGATTCAAGTGTGAACATATCTTTTATTTTGTTACATGTTTTGAGATATTGTGTTTAGAATTTAATTCATGGCCATGTTGTGTTTCGAAGAAGCGATTGATGTATGCTTTTGCCTGGTATGTCGAGTTTGAACCATTACTCTTGTGTGAGTTTGCATGCTTGCATTTTGTTCTTTCTAGCTTTGTAAGATTATTGACTTTTGTTTGGGGACAAACAAATAAGTAAGTTGGGGAGAGTTGTTAAGGACCAAATTGTAGTTATTTTGTACATTATTTTGTGGTCCTTAACAATGTCTTTTTAATTAATTAGTATTATTTATTCTAGTATTTTTGTTTAATTAGGTTTTTATTTAGTTTTTGTTTAATATATATTCTTTAACTTATTTCACTCTTAATTGTAGGAATTTATTGACCAATTCTCCCAAGCTTGAATACAAGAATTTTGAAGAGCTTTTGGGATGATTCTTTTTGAAGATAATTATGGATGAAGGAAGCATGCTACAGGTCGCCAAAGCCAAGATGATCGCTCAAGACGCCTAACCGGCTAAGCGGTCTCAAAAAAGCATAAAAGGATGAACCCATGCTTTCACTTTTGAGCCACCAACCCATCATTTCAGCTGACTTTTTGGCTTGTAAGGGAGGCAAGAAACACTCCACCATCATTATCTTTTCATCTTTGTAAAAATCTAGGGCAAGAAGTGTAAGAACACCATAGCTTTTCCTTCTTGATTCTTTGATTTTCATCATTCCTACCAACAATCTTGAGAGCTAGCAACCATGGAAATGAGTGGCTAAGCTCTTTTTGTGTCAAGATTAGAGGTAGTTGATCTATATAGTATGTATTTCTTTTAATCCATTTGTGTATGAACATGGTTGATGATTAATATAGTTGAATATCTTTGTTCTTCATCTTTATGCTTTGAGTTTTGCTTGGAAAAGAATACTTCAAAGTGACCTAGGATATTCATCCTCTAATAAACAAATGCTAGGAATAGATTTATGTGTTAGTGTTTACAAAATATTGAACTTAATGATTATCATGTTAATAGTTGTAGTGAGGAATCATGCAAGGATTAACATGGTAACATTCACAATCTTGGTGGGAAATCTACAAGATTGAGAGGATATGTATTTATAAAAATCATCTACTATGTTCATCACTTGATTAAATGAATATGTATGAAACTAGATTAAGGAAACCAATCTTGACATGCCTTCTTAATTTGAAAACAATCTCAAACTCTCTCTAATCCAAACTATAACTCTTTGAAAGAATTAATTTAGTTATTGTTTGGAAACTCATGGTTCTAGTAGAGTAGATTAGGGTGTGCATGGATCAATAACTAAACCAAATTGAACCATATATATGGTTTGGTTTGATTTTAAAACTATTTCATTAAAACCATTATATTTTTAAACCGGTTTATATGTGGATCGGTTCGTTTTGAACCGTTCTCGTGAAACCAATTTTAAAACCAATTTTAAAACCAATTTTAAACCAGTTTTTCTAAAAATCAATTTTAATTTTAAAACCAATTTCAAAACCAATTTTATAAATAAACCATTTCAAAATCGCTTTTATAAAATCAATTTTAAAATCAATTTTATAAAAACCAATTTTAAAATAAAGTTTTATATCAAAACCAATATATAGCCTTCAATTTATGCCAAGGATTACTATAAAACCATCCAAACCTTCACTAAGAAGGAGAATATTTTAGAACTTTCAATTTCTAATGAAATGGATATAGATCAAAGAACAAAGTTATGCTAATTTTCATGTACTATACCAATTTCAGAATATGGATTCGCCATCGAACTAAAATATCGGCCATCGTGCTAATTTTCATGTACTATACCAATAACCTTACATGCTCTCCTCAAAATGAAAGGCATTTCAACTTTGCCAATCATCACACTAGATGCAAATGCGAGCTCAAACTAGTATAACATTCTACTTTCAAACAAAGATTAACAATGTAAATTTAAAATAATAGGTTAAATAAGCAAATGAATTCTTAGTCTCAGTGACACAAGATACTCCATTTCCATGTCACAAAATCACCTTAAACAAGCCGCATGACATTTCGATTAAGAATAACATCCGCAACCTAAGAAGAAACGTAATAAGGGGACACAGAAGTTCAGATTCACTTCAATCTGTAAGAAGTCGCAGATTGATATCGAAGTTTCAAGAATAACCATATTCAAACGAACCGAACTTGACATGAATAAACATATGGCAAGTAAGAATTAAGATTACCGAAATAGGTCGGTCGGTGCCGCTGGATGTCGTTGTTGTTCGAAGTAGCGCGATGCCAGAGCGGAAGTCGTCGCGGATGTCGTTGTTCTCGCGGATGCAGAGCGAGAAAGGGTGCGGATGTCGCTGTTGTTCTCGTGACAGAGAGGAGAAAGGGAAGTAGCAGGAGTTACGACGGAAAGATGAAAGGGGTTTGTGGGGTACGAGGAAGGAAAGGTGAGGAGGGTTTGTAACGGCGAGTGAATGGAAAGCGAGTCGAGAGACAAAACAGAAGAGGATGGTTGCAAATCCAATAACCAATAATAGATCCAAATTGGATTGTGGTTATTGGTTTTTTTTTGGTTTTTTATTAATGGGCCACCAATTTTAAAATATAATATTGGTCTGGGTTTTAAAATTTGGACTAATATGGATACTAATTTGGTTTATGGTTTTTGGTTTTTTTGCACACCCCTAGAGTAGATAACAAACCCTTTGGTTACAATATCTTAAAATACACTTTTCTATTGAAAGACTATAACATACACCAATCCCTGTGGAATCAATAATTAAAAATACTTTGTTCACGGAAAAATCCTACAACAGATGGCCAATTAATTGTGCCATCAAATGTCAAAATACCTCCTTTAGATCAAAGAAAGAAAAGAGGGTTTTGTAAATATCATAGTTTTCTAGGTCACAAAACCTCACAGTGTTTTCTTTTCAGGGATTTGATTCAAAACGCAATTAAGGAAGGCAGATTAAAGTTTGCTGACAAACCAAAAATGAAAGTGGATGAAGACCCTCTGGATATTGCAGACACCAACTACTCCGAGCCTTCGAGCATAGGAGGAATTAATATGGTGGAAGCAGACTAGGGCCACTACATTGAAAGAGGAAAGCACCGAGAGTGAAAGTTGCGCCGGTCAAGTCAACAATGGAGTCACCAAGACATCCACAAACAACTAGAGACTTCAATCGAAACCATCCGTTGTTTCGGAAGAAATCCAGCGATCGAGGCCGGGAGAGCCAAGCGAGAGATGGTCCAGCATCAAGGCTCGAGGCTCAAACCGAGAGAGTCCGATTACAAAGCAACCTCCCTAAGAAAGAGATCCGATACCTTGGTGAACCTGGAAGTTCGATTATCCGTGAAATATTCTACCGCAGAGTTCGAAAATCCCAATCGAAGACGCCAAGCCCACGGATGGGGAGATGATGATACAAAAGGGGAGGATAGAGTTGGTAGCATTCCTCAGAAGAAAGTCCGATACCTTAGGGGAACCCAAAGGAAAATTTGATTATCCGTAAAATACTCCCTTAAAGTTCAAAGATTCGGATCGAAGACGTCAAACCATCAGGATGGGGAGATGATGTGGAAAAGGGGGAAGATGTGGATGTCAATATGGTGGATATGGAGAGACCCTGTTCTGAGATGCAGGAAATGGAAAGATACCTCGAAAAAGAAAAATACAAAATGGAGGATGGCTATGCTGCAGATACCAGCCTCAAAGAATATCTCATGCTATGCCACAAGGGAAATGCTGAAATGATGCTTTGTCCAAGATGCAACATCATATGCAACCAGAGGATTGCTGCAGAGTTCAAAAGGAAACAAAGGGCTCGAACTGGAGTAAATTGGCGCCATGACAACCAATTATTTAGATGCTACCCTAGAGCTGGGGAGAGTTTGTTGGAGTTCGTGGTTCGCTGTCACAAAGGGGCAACCAAGTGCTTGATTTGCCCAAGGTGCTCAGCAGCATATGACCAGAACATGGCTGGAGCATTCGAAACTATCCCCTTCGCCCCATGCTGGAATCACAAGGAGGTTGGCCAGAAGAGTCAACACTTCGAGGGTAATCATACTCAACGAAAGCCTGATAGCCCCTACCCAAGAGGTGCTCGAAGGGTGACGTTCAAGATCCCTGCAGAAGTACCAACAGACAAGTGGCTGCAAGTCAAGACCAATAAGGGGAAGGATAAATGGAAAGGCAACGAGCAAAATGCACGTCACGCCATGGTGTATAGGAGGCGCCATCGCCAAGAGGAAGAAATGAGACTAGAGAATTACAAAGGGAAAAACCCCATGTCTAGATCACAATGGCGAAGGCAACAACGAATTCAAAAGGCTGAAAGAGAAGCCTTGGCAGACAAAGGAGCAACTTCGACCAGCAATAAAGAAGTGTCAAGTACCAACAAGCCAATTACAACAAACAATCAACCTGAAGATAAACCTCCAGTTAGTCGGAGACTTTTCTCCGAAACACAACCAGATGAATCGAAAGAATATACTCCAAGTCCAGAAGAAGACGAGGATATGCTGACAGATAACTTCGAATCAGAGGGGGAGTCCTCACTCAATTTAAATTGCAACATGGTATTTGTACTACCATCTGAGTTTGGCCAAGAGACCGAAATCGAAGAGCATGAGGAAGAGGATACCATTGATTTGATGAAACACAGACCAGTTTGCTACTATGTAATGGATAACGGCGCGGTCGAAGAGCAGAACGCGTTCTTCGAGCACCCAAAGCCAGCAATGAAGAATCATTTGAAGCCATTGTTCATTCGAGCAAAGGTTGGAACCCACTGTGAACAAGGTCTTAGTGGATGGAGGCGCTGCAGTTAATTTAATGCCTCAATTCATGCTGAAAAAGCTAGGAATTCAAGAGGGTGATGTCAAACCACACAACATGGTCCTATCCAATTATGAGGGAAAGTAGGTCAAACGTTGGGGGTGGTGCAAGTGGATTTAACCATCGGATCGAGCTGCAGGCCCACCATATTCATGGTGATCGAAGCCAAGGCCAATTATAACTATCACGAGAAGGAGTGGATTCATGGCGAGGGCGCCCTTCGCCAATGCACCAAAGGTTAGTCCTGGAGAGAAGATGGTATAGTGGAGAATATCAAGCGGACCAGAGTTACTTCATGACAACAGTCAATTTGGTCAACAAAAGGAATTATGACAAGTACCTGGAACGAATAGCCCCTTGTACCCCTAGTGACGAAATGAACGAAACAAGGGATGCCCACTACTATATGACCCTTCGCCATGATGGCATGTATCGGGACAAAAATAATTAAGGGGACGAAGGAGTCAAGGCACTGCAAAGACGGCCACCAGCCGAGTTCGACAATCCCGCTCATGATCGAGTCCTCCTTCGAAAGGATTTCGCCTATATGGTCAGAATGAATGGAAAGCCTTCAGAGGGTAAATACATAATATAGTTGAAGTAAATGAAATGAAAGGGAATGGTTCAAAGATTCACCCGTGAAGAAAACGAATAGATCAAAGGCTTGATGCCATATATGACAAAGAATTGGGCTTCGAGAAGGATCCTACCAACTCAGCGCCAAAATGTTAGCGCAGATCCGTCAAGAGGTGAATTTGGGGATGATAACACAAATAGAATAACCTACATAAGCACAAACTCACCCTATGTTTCAAGCAAGAGGTGATCAAGTCCTCAAGAAAACAAAGATTGCTTTATGGATTATGACGAAATGCCCGGTTTCAAGAGAGTTATGGAGCATGATTTCCAATTAAGGATGGCAAGAAGCCCATCAATCAAACTCCTGAGATTCGCCAAGAAGGCTCACAAAGATCAAAGCCGAGGTCGAAAGGTTGCTGTGCAATTCATCGTAACCACAAGGCTGGAGATTTCCTGGGCTTTGTGGTTCATAAAAAAGGAATCGAAATCAACCAGAATAAGACCAAAGCCATTATGGAGACTAAAGCACCCACATCGAAAAGGGAGCTGCAATCTCTACTGGGGAAGATTAACTTTCTCAGAAGGTTCATTTCGAATCTAAGTGGAAGGACTCAAGCTTTCTCTCCACTACTTCGCTTAAAGCAAGGCCAAGCCTTCGAGTGGAACGAAGCACATCAGGAGGCCTTTGAAAAGATTAAAAGATATCTCTCTCAGCCTCCTATCTTGTCTCCACCTTCATAGGGAAAGCCCATGAGATTGTACATATCTGCTTCTGAATTTACTATAGGTAGTATGTTAACACAAGAAGATAGTAATGGCATCGAAAGAGCCATATATTATTTAAGTAGGGTATTGAATGATGCAGAAACTAGATATAGCAATATAGAAAAGCTATGTCTTTGTTTATACTTTTCTTGTATGAAACTTAAGTATTATATAAAGCCTGTTGATGTTTATGTTTCGTCTCATTTCGATGTTATCAAACACATGCTTTCAAAACCAATAATGCATAGCAGTTGGTAAATGGGCTCTAGCCTTGACGAATATTCTTTGACTTTCATGCCTTTAAGAGCTGTGAAAGGTCAAGTAATTTCGATTTCATTGTGGACCATTCACCGTCAAAAGCCGGTCATGGGTTACGCGAAATGCAACCTTGGAAATTATACTTTGATGGTTCGACCCATAAGGAGGGTAGTGTGTTGGAGTTCTCATAATTTCTCCGAAGGAATTCCAACAAAATTCAAGTATAAGTTAGATGGCCTCGCTTCGAACAACGGTGAATACTAAGCGCCATTGTTGGACTTGAAGCTTTGTTGGAATTGGGGCAACTAGAGTCGAAATTAAAGGTGATTCGAGTTAGTGGTCAAGGATAACAAAGGAATATAAATGCATAAAGGAAAATCTAATGACATACTTTGTCATAGTTAATAGGCTACTCAAGAAATTCAATACATGGATATTCAACATATACCCGAATAGAAAATCAAGAAGCAAATGACTTAGCACAATTGGTTTGTGGTATAAAGTTTCGCCAAAACTTTGAGGATTTGGTCGAAATAAGAGGTAGGGTTATGGCTACTAGACTCATGCCATCGATTTAGAAAATATTAAATTAGGTTGTGGTGATAAAGATGGATTCAAGTGTTAGCCATAAATACCTTATCGGACAGATGGCAAGTCCATTAATAGCATACTTAGAAAATCCAACATTAAATGTTGACAGAAAATAAAATATAGAGCATTATCATATGTCCTTATGGGAAATGAATTATTCAAAAGACCCAAGAAGGTGTATTACTTAAATGCTTAGGAGAAAGTGAGGCATATTTAGCATTATCGAAGTCCACAATGGGCATGCAAGTACATCAAGGTGCCATAAAATGAAATGGTTGTTATTTCGATATGGGATGTATCGCCCAAGATGCTCAAAGATTGTATAGATTTTGCTAAAGGGTGTGAAGAATGCCGAAACATGCAGGATTCAACATGCTCCCCGCAAGTGAGTTGCATTCGATCATTAAACCATGGCCCTTCAGAGGATGGGCATTAGATTTAATAGAGAAATCAATCCTACTTCATCTAAAGGTCGAAATACATCTTGGTGGGAATAGACTACTTTACCAAGTGGATCAAGCAATACCATTAATAGTAGATCAAGAGGCTATTATTGAGTTCATACATAAACAAATTATCTATAGGTTCGGATTGCCGAGAGCATCACCACGACAAGGTTGTTCAGATTTATCGGTAAAAGATGCAAGAATTTGCCCAAGAAATGGGGTTTAAATTGCTAACATCAACACCATACTATGCTCAAGCAAATGGTCGTCGAAGGTACCAATAAAGTAATAATAGGTTTGATAAAGAAACATGTTGGTAAAAACCAAGAAATTGGCATAAAACTTTAGACCAAATACTATGGGCTCAGAACATCTCCTAAAGAGGCTACTAACACCACACCTTTCCAACTAACATTTGGTCATGATGCCTTACCAGAGAAATTCATCTACAATCAGTTCGAATTCAAAGACAAAATGAAATCCCATCTTCTTTATATTGGGAAATGATGATGAATGAGTTAGTTGAATGGATGAAGTTAGATTGCATGCATTGGAAATTCGATGAGGCAAAAGGAAAGAGTAGCTGTGGCATATAACAAAAGGGTGAAAGGTAAAATATTAAGTACTAATGACTTAGTATGGAAAGTTATATTGCCCATGGACAAGAAGAATAAAGCGTTAGGTAAATGGTCACCTCATGGGAAGGACCTTTTCAATAATGAAAACATTTTCAAATAATGCGATGAAATCAAGAGTTGGCGTAAGATAAGCGAATCCTAAAGGTAAATGGGAAATATTTAAAGAAATATAAGCCACGCCAGGAGATTCGAATAATAACAACGTAATCATAACAATATAAAGAAATGCAAAATGGTGATTTAACTTGCCAAATGGCGTTGTTTAAGTTGTTACATAAACATTGAAATACAAGATTCATTAAACAAACAATCTTCGAAATGGGTATTGTTCCTTAATCGATCAAGATACTCGATAAGACTCAAGCCTTTGTTGAGTGAAGCGCTGGTCTTTCTAGGATAGCAACTTCACCCTTAAATTGCTCACCGCCACTCGCAAGTCCTTTATTAAGGAGCTCTTCAATCGATTGCCAAAAGTGTTGGTTTCATATGCCATCTCGCTGCTATCCTCCTTAATTTTACTTTGAAGTTCTAGAATCTATTTCTCCCGTAGAAGAATGGATTGAGCTCAAGTTCATAATCATCTTTAGCTTGCTGTCATACCCCAAAATTTGCCTCCATCTACTCAAGAGATTTCATACATCCATGCTCAAGGATTCCTCAAGAGTCGATCGACAAACTCTCTCCTAGACAATCAACCCAAACTAGGGTTTGGTATCTCTCAAGTCAAGATGGATTTCAACATCTCCAATGGCCTTCATGCCTCCTCATATGCTTCAAAGATTCTCCATGTCAAGTTTCAAGCCTCACAAGTCAAGTTTCTGCATAATTGCTCGATGGTGAAAATCTGTATTGGACAAAAGTCAACTGTGGTCAACATACACAAAACTTCGATTTTTGGTCAACATCCTCATTTTGAAGTTACATTCATCATTTGATCAAGGGTTGATCATGATTCATCAAGAAAACTCAAGATTTGCCCAAAAGTCAAACTTTCTAAATTAGGTTTCTAGATGAAAAGTCAATCGAACTTTGATCGGTCATAACTTTCTCATACTTTCTCGTAAATTTTTCCACCACCTCTTGTTTTGAAGGAAATTCAATTCTACAACTTCATGTCTCACAAGAATGTCCAAAAAGTGCTTCATTTGAGAGGTATAGCTCAAAACATTACGTGTCATTTTCAAAGTCAACAAAAGTCAACTTTTGCTTTGAAGATATATTGAGCATGGTAACTCCAATTGAGATGAGACCAAAGACATTGTTTAGAGGACTCTTAGAGCTTCCAAAAGTCCAAGAACACTCAAAATGTGGAAAATTGAGCAAGTTACACCATCTACAAGTGGGCAATTTTGGAAGAATGCACAAAGAGAGATACTCCAAAATCAAATCTTTGCAAATGGGCCTACTTTTTCTTCATCCTAACTTGTTCCTCAAGCAATTAGGAGTGTCCAAGCCCAAAGCCACGAATTTTTATTTTATTTTTCTATTTAATTTGGAATTTATTCATTTAAATACAAATTAAATTCAAAAATAAAGTATAAAATCAAAATTAATTGCAAATTGATTTTTCTCTTCCTTGGCATCCAAGTAACTCAACAAAGCCAGCAAATTTCGAAATTGGATTGATATGGCAAGATTGGATTGAAAATGAATTGTATTTGAAAATTTGATTTTGTACAAAATCAAATTTGATTTGCATTGATTGATGATGATTTCTTCCTCAAATCAGCTCCAATTCCATCCAATATAAATACACAATGCATAGCACATGATGAAGAACGAAAAAATTGCTCCATAAACCCTAACCTAAAAGCCAAAAAACCGAGTTCTTGAAGCAACTTGCAATCCTTGTTCCAGCTCGTTTCAATTGGTTTTGAGGATCCAAACACATTCCTTGACATCCCTGGAAGCATTCCAGACCTTCACATTGCCAAAAAGCATCAAGAATCACGAAATCCGATTTTGGTTTGTTCTTGAAATTTCAAATTTCGAATTCATTCATTCATGCACTATTAACTTGGTTTGTGTTTGTTTTTGTGATCAGTGATGTATTGGCAAACTTTCTGGGTACTTTAATTGCATTTTTATGACCGGAAACTCAAGATGCCATGGTTAGGGTTCCTGAGTTCGCTTTAGGGTTCTCGAATATATAAAATCGACCACGAGACCATGCCCATCGTGTTCGGAATGATGCCCGAGTTAAACCATGTCTTTAGAACTTATATATATTATGTACGCGATTTTCCATTTTGTTGTTCTGAAAGGCCGAGCCAAAGCCGACGCTTATCTTTTGAAAATTCAAATCAAGAAGACGATGAACTCATGAGCGGAGGAAAGGGAAAGATGACGCTGTTATTTTCAAACCAATCCGCTTCAAACAAGGCGCACGCTGGCTCATTGGTCAAGATATCATTAGTTTGAAAGGGATGTCTCCGCTCGATTCCCGTTCGTATAATCCTTTACACTTTTCCAAACTCAAATATTTTCCATATTTTCATTATTTTTAATATTTTCATCATATTTTAATTATTTTCTATATTTTATTTAAGCATTAAAAAATCATCAAAAAATATTCTTCTTTTTACAGTAGTTTTATAAAATCTTTATTTAATTTACAAAATTAAAAAATATCTTTTTGCATGCATATTTATTTTTATTTTGATTTTAACATTTAAATCATATTAAATTAGTTTTTAATTACTAAAATACATCTAAAAATTCCCAAAAAATTATTTTAACCTATTTATCTTATTTCCAGACATATTAATTTTCTCATATTAAAATTGCATTTTTCTAACATTTTCCTCTTATTCAATTCATCTCGTATTTTCCGATTTCCCATTCTTTCACTGTGTTGATCCGATTCGCACGATTCTTCCGTTTTATTTTACTTTTCAATAATGTAATTGCTCATGGGTTGTAATAGTTTAATTTAGGACTTTTACTTTCCGCACCCTAATTATGTATCCGCCTAAAGCCATGTAATAGCGTAGGTTTATTTTCCGATTTTACATTCCGCATTTTACTTTCCGCACTTTATCAATTGCTAGTAATTAGGCGTGTATGGCAAGATAACAATGAACATAGCCCACTAATTTTCAAGATAACATATTCAATTCAACACACTTCTTTCACACACGCACCCTTAGGTAATTCTCTCGATGCCTTCGATCTCAAATGGTCATGTCCTCGAACGTAGAGGTATTCTAGCACCTTTGCTTTCCAAACAAATCATCATAGTCCCTTCGATACAAAGATCATAAGACCCACGATGTCGCCTCCGAATACATGATCTTGACCCTCGATTGTCGCCTACGAAAAATGATGATAGTCCCTTCGAATGTGCTAGGATACTTCCTACAAGTTGCTTTCTATGACCATCCGATGTCCCTTCGAATGTCCCGCTTACATCCAACGAATGGAGCTACCTACTAACTAATGGTATGGCTAGCGCTATTCTAAAGGAATGTAGAAGTACAACAAAACGACCAATTCTGAGTGGGTAAATAAGTCTCTTAGTTGCTTGCTCTATCAAATGCTTTTCACACTACACACTCTTTTTCAAAAGTTCAATTTCTTTTCAAAACAAACATTTCCGAACACTTTGTATACACTCCTACATGAGTCATTACAAAGTCAAAGCGAAATGCCTTTTCAAAACATTTTTGTCAAACACACATAAAGTAATTTTAAAAGTGATCTAGAGTAACTAAGAGCTGTGAGATAACTACGGATGGAAAGGGTGCTAATACCTTCCTTTTCATAACCATTCTCCGAACTCGTAATCTAACGAAGGTCTTTTTCTCATTTTTACCTTCCCTTAATTGATAAAATAAAAGTCGGTGGCGACTCTTGCTATCCGCACATTTGGATACAAAATCCTACAAAGTCACTTCACCGACATGTAATCGGCGACTACTGGGAAAACCCTAAAAGAGAGAATTGCCTTAGGATTTCTAGATAACATTTATTGCTTTTTGTTTGACTTGTATGCTTTATCTTTAAGGGTTGCTTGGTATTATATTGTTGGGGATCCACCCGGATCCGGTTTCCTTTAGGTAAGTGGCATTAGATCATCGCGACTGCTAGACGATAACTACACGGTCAACATGATGGCTACGTTAGCGTGACACTTTGGTTGCCCGATACTCTTCATTTCCAAGTTGAAGAAAGTATTTGGCTTCGTGGTGTCATCAAGCGCTAACTAAACTTTTAGAACCTTAATTGACCCATCTTGGCCATTAGTAGTGAGATGGCCGGCTTTGGTGTAGACCGAGGTTGGTTGATACTGATGCTACGCCATTGAGATCCGACTTTGGGACATTTTCGATCGACCACTGGCCGTCAGATTGAAATAAGCGCCACGAGAAAGATCTATGATATGAGATTCCTAGAACCCTACATTATTATAGATGTGATGAACCAACTCAAACTTTGGTGGGTAATCACCTATACCTCATGCAAGCCTTAACCCTAGGCTCATTGTGTGAATTGCTTGTGTGCTAAACATGACATCATGACATCATTCGCATTGCATATCATTTCTAACTATTTCAAGGACCTAGGATTTATCTTTGCTCGCTTTGTAGGATTATGGCTTCTAGAAAGACTATCCTAATCAACTTCACGGGTATCCCTTCTCAACTCAAAGAATTGGTTTCAAATTCCCACCATGCTCAGTTCATCAAAAGACATGGTTATCTACTTGACTTGGTTATCTCCGGTTTTGAAGAAGATATGATGCATGTCCTATTCCAGCTTCTTGATTCAAACACCATTGCTTTACATTTCCAGATTATCGCTTGGTTCCTACCTTGAAGAGTTCTCTAAGCTACTGGGGTACCTATTCTGATCAAATGCCATTCACCGGTTTAGAAAAGGTCCCTAAGTTCAAGACATTGCATCCGCTTTACATCTTAAGCGCCGATTGAAGCCAATTGGGAAACTAGAAGTGGAGTTAAGGGTTTACTTTCCAAGTTCTTAATCAAGAAAGCCCGAGAATTCCTCAAAGTTATGAGTTTCCATGCATTTGAGAACATTGTGGCCTTGCTAATTTATGGTTTGGTTCTATTCCCTAACTCGATCAATTCATAGATGTCAATGCCATCAAGTTGTTTCACCCGCAATCCAAAGGCCTACTTTACTTGGAGACATTCTACATTCTCCATACTGCACTACTAAGCGACAAGGAACTCCTGTGTTGTATCCGCTACTTTCAAGGTGGTTTATTTCGCACCTTCCTCCATCGCTTTGAAGAATGAACAAAGGTTGAGATGGTCTCAAAGATTGATGTCACTCTCTCATTCGATATCCGTTGGAATCTTTTCTCTCAAAAGGATTTCACATTCATTGAGCGCTGTGGAGAATTCTAATGTACCACTACTTGGTATAAGGGAGGTATTACTTACAACCTTCTCTAGCTCTACCGCTTGGTTTTGCTCAAGAGATGGTCCACATGATATGCTTCTCCAAGACATTGTGTTCGACTACAATCACGATCTCCGCATCACTCGACGAAGGTTTATACATGCTCGGGGCATGGTAAAGAAGACCGATACCAAGACTTTGGGGCACCCGAACTCCATTCCTTGGGAACCTTACCTCAAATGGGTGCGAGCTCGAGCTCAAAACCTCATGATGCCATTCACTGCTCTACCAAGAATTATGGAACCTGCTATAGGTGACGATCTATGTCGTTCTCCATCCCGACATGCCTACCGATTTTGAAGACTCAAGAGATCCCGGATTCAAATTTTAAAGAAGAAAGGGATACCTTTGAAGCTCAATGCTATGCAAGTGAGAAGAAAGTTCTAGAGTTGACCAAGCTACTTCACGAGGAGCTAAACATCAACGCTACATCGGCACCAAGAGGAACGCCCATGGGAGACTTAGAGCTTTAGGATTTATTTGTTTTCTTTTATTGCTTTGAACTATCTCTTGTACTTAAAAAGAAAAGAATAATAATGAGAAGTACTAATAAATGTTTGTTCATTGCTTGTTTAACAAATTTAAATCTCTTAGGTCCTTGAAAACATCGCATTGCATTCGTGATAAACATTGCATATCATAGCATAACATTGCATCATGTACATTGGAGATTGGTTTTCTCATTTGCTCGCTATTTATTTTAGCGTAAATGGCTCTCGAATGATCACAAAGATCTTCAAGCTCGTAATGCCTGGCCAAGAGATGTTTACCACTTGGTCCAAGGCCAAGAAGATCCAAGAAGCTCATCAACAAGAAGAAGAAGGTTGTTGGTCTCCTCAACATGGGTAGACGCTTCAAAGGGGTCCCAAAGTGGTCACCGACGAGCTCTCTCAAGGAAGTGTCCATACCGAGGGAGTACCAAGGGTGATGAAGGTGATCACGTGAGCCAAAGAAAGGAGGAGAGGACCACCGATTATAGCCAACACTGAGGAAGATGACAAGTACAAGCAACTTGAAGATCGTCTCAATGTCGTGGAAAATCAAGATGTCCGACTAAATTTTGATGATCCGAGTCTGCCTCGTGTGGTGATTCCTCCAAAGTTCAAAGTTCCTACTTTTTCCAAATATGATGGCATGTCTTGCCCTAAGTCGCATTTGAAGTCCTATGTCCGTAAGATCAACCCCACACCGATGATGTAAAGTCAGGATGCACTATTTTCAAGAGAGTTTGTCCTAACTCGCTGAATGGTACTATCAACTAGAGAATGACCGATCCGCATTTGGAGTGATTTCGATGCTTTCACGCATAATATGAGTACAATGCGAATTGACACCCACTCGCATGCGACTACAAAGCATGTCTATGGGTCGTGACGAGAAGTTCAAGGAGTATGCTCGTATGGAGAGATCTAGCAGTAGTTCCACCCTTGTCCAATAGGAGTTGGTCGATATGTTCATGGGGACACCGACAGTCTGCTCTTCAATCATCCGATTGGAAATTCTTCATCCGGATTCACCGAGTCGATATTGACAGCGAGCGATTGTCGGTATCAAGAATGGAAGATCTGTGAGACATCTTCAAATGCCGCAAAGAGATCTTTGGTGCTAAGAAAGAAGCCAATGCAGGTATGGTCGAAAAGCCGAGCCAAGACCGACCGTGCTCAACTGTGGGGCGCAGGATCTCCAATCCTACATCAAGACAACCTCAACGAGACAACGCTGAGCTTAACGCGCCACGAAGATGCTTTAAGATCAACATGCCATTGTCGCAAGCCTTGCAACACATGTTGAAAGCAGAGTCGACACTGAGGATCCTCCGTAATGTCAACACTTTCTCCAAAGTACAATCCAAATGCTAAGTGTGCTTACCATTCCAACAGCCTGTGGCATTAATCGACAATTGTCGGGCTCAAGAACAAGATTCGTGATATGATCAAGCTAAGCATTGAGTTCGACCCTCCGCTGAGACCGAATGTGATTAACGCGCCTATGCCTAACCATGACAAGAGTTCCAATGTCCAGACGATACTTATGTTTTCAACGATGACTTGACCATTCCTCCGATGATCGTAAGAAGAATTTGTTGCAAGCCTGTCAATCCAGATGCCCGAGAGTTGTCGCTGGTGTTCGTCCGCACCGATGGTCAGGCTTGGTCGAGAAGACGGTTCAAGGCATGATGGATAACCGTGAGATACTATTTCAAACCACCGTGCGTGTCGGTGAAGAAATGTCTAAGTTGAAGATTGACAATGCGAACGAAACTCAGATTATCCGTGGGATACCTGGGGCAGCCAAGTGGAAAGTATGATTATATGGTGAAGTACATCGTCTCGATAGTTACAAGATTCCTATTGAAGATGTTAAGGCGACCGGATGGGGTGACGATTTCCCGTAAGACTATGCCGATGTTAACACAATAAGGATTTCCTCTCACGATCCTATACCTAGGGTGGCACCCTCATTATCACTTCTCCTGCACTGCCCATATTCCTCCGACAAAGCTATCCTGAACTATGGAGCGGATGTTTACTATCATGGCCAAGCAAGACCTCCGACAATAGAAGATCCATCAAGTTTCTATTCCCGACATTGACAACATCACCGGATCCAAGAAGGTGACCGTAACCGGAGGGTATTCTTCCATATCTCTCCTCCAAAAGACATCATGACTCAACTGCATCCCGCCTACTAAATCAATATCCCTACTAGAGGGAAAGAACCAAGAACTCATCCCGCTCAACCGTAAGTACCAAAGGAAGTTATCAAGACACCTCCAAACAAGAAATGGAGGAAATTCAAGATCATCAAGAAGAGTGACTACAATGTTGTGGAATGGGACAGACCGCCCAAGATCTCCATGCTTGCTCGCTTCTTGTGCTCCGAGGCTCATGCTAATGCCTCGTGAAGTTTCAAAAGTGCTCATGTGCCGCAAGACACTACCACCGATCAATGTGAAGTTTGTATTGCTAGCCCGGCCGCCAACAACGCCTAGGCTTCTCTCGATGTCGATTTGACTCCCGAAAGAAACATAACAAGGCCTTGCACATCTCCATTGAATGCAAAGGCACTACATTATCTCATGTTCGTGGATACCGGCTCGCTTGAATATCCTTCCAAGATCGCTTTGATCGACTCGATGTCAAGGGTTTCCGAGACCAAAGGACATTATCGTGAGAGCTTTTGATGGTTCTAAGCGAACGGTACTTGGAGAGCTCATCATCTAAAGTCGGTTCCCGCACTTTTGATTCCACTTTCTTTGTCATGGACATCCGTCCACTTACTTGCCTACTTGGACGCCCTCACAGGCACATATTTCCACCTACATCGAAACCAAATACCCATGGTGAAGAGTATATGGTCACCATCTACCATTCCGCTATCTCGAGATGGAGGGTGAATTCTTCGAGACCCCGCTGCTTTTGAAACAATACCCGAGTCATACCTGACTCTCCACACCCCGAAACTACACAAGTTCCGCCTTAGGATGGCCTCACCGAAAGATGCTCTGTCAAGAAGGTAGTACTATTCCCCGATCTTCCTCTCAAATTTGACAAGACCGGTTTAGGCTTCACCATCAAGGGTCAAGATGATACCGCGAACGTGCCGCCAACTTCCTTTCCGCATCCCGAGTGGAATCCATGCTATAGAAGACGACGACAACCACTTCGACATCGCCAGTGGATCTTCCCAACTCCATCACGGGCTCAAGAATTGGAAGATCAAGACGCTATACCAATCTCCTTTAGCCGTGAGTAATTGCTTGTTTTTGTTTGCTTTTATTTCTTTATGTTTTGAACAATAAACTTTGAAAGCCAATGCCTTGCCCGGCATCATGGCTCGCTTATGTAGGGTTATTATCCGTCGCATGATTTTCATTCAATAAATTGTTGGACTTTTGCATTCAATCGTGTTTTTCTTTCTTTACTTTATCACCCTTCAAAAGGCTATGTGTTTCTTACACACACCCACGTGATACACCGCGTAATCACTCCGAATCTCGAAACAAATATGCTAGTGCTAAATATGACTTCGATAATCCGATCTACCAAGCCAAGACGAAGGTGAGGAAGATTGTGAAGTGTGAGAACTTGCCGATCGACACAAAGAAGAAGAGCGAGTTACAAACCACACTAAGAGCAAGTCGAGGTTGTGAATTGGGTACCGACGAAGACAAGAAAGAGATCAAGATAGGAGCGGGTCTTGAGAGCAAGTTAAAGAAAGGTTGGTTCATGCTACGAGATTATGTTGAGGTTTTTGCTTGGTCATACGAAGACATGCCGGGTTTAGACATTGATATTGTGGTACATCGATTGCCGACAAAAGAGGGTTTTCCCAAGAAATGTATGTCGCTGACGTCCCGAAATGTCGAAAAGATCAAAGCCGGGTTATGAAGCGCTCAATGCGGGTTTCCTAGTCACTTCCTATCCCCGGGTTGCTAATGTGGTACCCGTGCTAAGAAGGATGGTAAGGTGCGAATGTGTGGATTACGTAGATCCGAACAAAGCGAGTCCGAAAGACGATTTCCCACTTCCTCATATTGATGTTCGTTGACAACACCGCCAAAGATAAGGTTTTCCTTCATGGATGGTTTCTCCTACATAATCGATCAAAATGGCTCTCAAGACATGGAGAAGACTACTTTTTTACACAGGCACTTTCTCGCAAGGTTATGCCGCTTTGATCGAAGAACGCAGCGCCACTTATCGCTATGGTGACATTATTTCATGACATGATTCATCACGAGATAGAGGTCTATGTTGACGACATGATAGCTCTCGCAAACCAAGAAGAACATCTTGATCATTCATGAAACTATTTGATGATTGAAGAAGCAGATTGAGACCAATCCCAACAAATGCACCTTGGAGTCGATCCGAAAACTCCTAGGGTTTGTAGTCGCGGAAGAGGTATCGAGGTCGACTCAAGGTTGTAGCTATTCAAGAGATGCCAGCCCCGCATGCAGAAGGAGGTCGAGGTTTCGGGCCGATTGAACTACATTGCCGTATTCATTGCACACCTAATCGCTACCGTGAGCCAATCTTCAAGTTACTTAAGAAAGATCAAGTAGTAGAATGGAACGACGATTGTCGATCGCTTTTGACAAAATCAAAGAGTACCTTCGTCCGCCTATTCGATGTCACCAAGGAAGACCTCTTATCATGTACTGATGTTGTTAGAGAATTCAATGGGGTGTGTTGGGGCAACATGACGAGTCCGGTCGAAAAGAGCATGCAATATACTACCTTAGCAAAAGTTCACCGATCGTGAAACAAGATACTCACACCGAGAAAACTTGCAACGCTTTGGCTCGTCACGACTAAGACAAAGATATGTCGACTCACACTACTTTATTGATTTCAAGATGGATCCGATAAAATACATCTTTGAGAAACCAGCTCTCTCGTGAAGAATAGCAAGATGGCGATGATCTTGACCGAATACGACATCCAAGACACTTCTCGTAAAGCGATCAAAGGAAGTGTAGTAGCCGATCATTTGGCTCATCAAGTCGATGACTATCACTATGCAGCTCGAATTTGATGAAGATGTTTTACTAGTTACAGATTATGAAGAACTGTGCCCGCATTTAAGGACCCGAACAAGGATCCCGATGGACTATGGTCTTTGATGGAGCCTCAAACTCACTTGGCAATGGCATTGGCGCCATCATTACGCCCCCGCAGCGACATACTCCTTTCACCGCCAGATTATGTTTCAATTGCACTAACAACATGGCCGAGCACGGTGCATCATGGGTATCAAAGTCGCTATTGACTCAAGAATCAAGTTCTTACAAGTGTATGGAGACTCACCTTTAGTGATCACCGACATATGCGAGGGATACGAAGCATCCGAATCTCATTCCGATCGAGAGCATGTTCGAGTTTGATTCCCTACTGAAGAGATTACTTTCAATCATATTCCACGAGAAGAGAATCAACCAGACGATTGGCTACTATGTCGCCTATGTTCAAGGTTAGATGGGACAACGAGGCTCCCCTGATCATCATTGAAAAATTGACTAACCAACAGATTGTTATGAGCTTGACGCAGAGAGACCTTGGTACTACGACGTGAAAAGGTATCTCGAGACTCGTGAATATCCCGCAGGGCATCGTTAATGATAAGAAGTTCATGAGAAGATTTGCTTCCAAATTCTTTCTCAAAGAACGGCATCTTATACAAGCGCAACCACGACTTGTGCTTACCCTACCTGTAGACCGTAAAACAAAGAATACGTATCATGGGAGAGTTACACGGCGAGTTTGGTACCCACTCCAAAGGACACACTATGGCTAAGAAGATTTTGAGAATAGGTTACTATTGGTCCACCATGGAAGTCGATTGTCACCGCTATGCTCGATCTTGTCACAAATGCCGATTTATGCGCATAGTGCACGCATCTCCAAGACTCGAATGTTTTAACTTCTCCGTGGCCTTCGCAATGTGGGCATTGACATGATTGGAGAGATTAAGCCCACGCCCAATGGACATCGCTTCATCCTTGTGGCAATTGACTATTTCACCAAGTGGGTACACGATGCATCTCGTTACTAAGAATGTAGTGGCTCGATTCATCAAGCATAATCTTATCCGGCATGGCACTCGAAAGGATTATCACGATAACGGTTCCAATCTCAACAACAAGATGATCACCGAGCTCGCACGCAGCTCAGATCAAACATCACAACTCTTCTCCATATCGGCCTAAGATGAATGGCGCAGGGAAGCCGCCAATAAGAACATTAAGAAGATTATACGTAAGATGATGTGACTTACAAAGATTGGCATGAGATGTTACCATTTGCTCTTCATGGTTATCGTGACTTCAAAGACGAACGCCAGGGCAACCCCTTCTCTCTTGTCTACGGTATGGAAGCCGCCTTGCCCATCGAGGTTCGGGATACCTCAACCGTAGTCCTCCAAGAGGCGTAGTTAGGAAGACGATTGTTCGCATCTTGACCGATTAACTTGATCAATGAGAACGACCGGCCCATCCGCCATGGATGATTTATCGTAAACGAATGATCGAGCATTTAACAAGAAGGTCAAGCACCGAGTCTACCAAGTCGGTGATCTAGTAGTCAAGCGCATCATTCTTCCACAAGGTGATCCTGTGGGCAAATGGACTCCCACCCATGAGGGACCATTTGTAGTCAAGAAGATTTTCCCGGAGCTATGATACTTAGCACCATGGATGGTGAAGACTTCCCACACCCCGTGAACGCAGACATAGTCAAAAATACTACGATAAAGAGACCCGCTAGGTCGACCGCCTAGGCAAAAAACAGATCCGGCGAACCAAAAGGTTCGGGCAAAATTAAGGATATATACAAAACATGTACACCCTGCAAGTCGAAAACCCTAAAAGGCGGTTGGGCAAAAAGGGTATCCAGAGATCTAAAACCCGAAAGGGCGGTCTAGGCAAAAGTTAGATTTAAGCGCACGACTATGTCTCTTCCGATCACCTGCTTCCGCACTACTATCAAGATTCAAGATTCAAATGGCTAAGATCACCTATTCACTTTCTAACGACAGAAGGAGATGAGATAGTTGAAATATATGAGTACTAGCATAGTTGGAACTTAACGAGATTGTTTCCGATAGCTTTTACCTTTCTTGTGTACAAATTACTTGGCCATACGCCACCGTCAAATAAATACCTTCTCTTTACAATTTCGTTGTTGTTATTTGCAATAAGTCCAACGCTTGCTTTGAATGATTATACGATTTGACAAGAAAATCTCTCCAAACATACGAAAAGTGAATATGCAAAAGTACTTACTACAGTGCTCTAGGATTTGGGACGACGACGAAAGTCACCCATACAATTCCCCACAGAGCATAAAGGAGTCACCCACAACACACCTTCCCCAGCGGAGTATAAGGGAATCCACGAGCAACAACTTTACTCAACCAATCAACGTTACATCAGTCTCCAAGCAGTAACACTTCATCCCCAAATGACATTTCTCAATCCTCCCTTCTCCAAAGCAGATCCGATCAAACTTGGTCAGATAGTGCATCGGAGGAAACATATACCTTTTATTCCCCAGCCTGGGATTACAACGGATTCCTGACTCTTCAAGCCCGGTCTCTCATCAAATGCTCTCCAGCGAGATCTACACTCTAATCCCCAAGAGAGCATCTCAAATTTCCTCAACAGATCTACATACAAGGTCCCCAACGGATCGCCTCCCGATTCTCCTCAATAGGTCTATATATGAGATCTCCAACAACGAGCTTCTCAAATCTCTACCTTCCTCAACAATGTCTAGGCCCAAGACTTGGTCGATAGGCATCGGAGGAATCCAAGATATCTTTCTTCTCCTTCAAAAGGTGGTTCTCACCCACCAATTCCCCAGTGTGGTTAGAAATCTTCAAACATGATATCCGATCTTCTTCAAGATGGATATGTTTTGAAATATCACGACATTCATCATTCATTCATTTCTCATAAAGTCATAATTCATGCATATGTCATTCATATACATCATGCATCATGCTTTGCATAAACTAACCAATTTTCTATCAAAGTTTTCTTGTTTTCCAAAATGTAATAGTCACTCGACGCAAACAGTCCAGATTAAGCCCCGAGCCGACGGAAAACTATCTCAAAGACCGCCCGCGAATGTGTCCAGATTAAGCCCCGAATCGACGGAAAACTATCCGAAGACCGCCGTTATCCTCCGATAATGTGCAATGGATCAACACCGATGCACAACAGGAAGCTATCCACATTCTTGCCAACTACAATTTCCGTAGTAATCAACACGAAGATTTATTTCGATTATCAACAAAGAACCAGTAGTCTAGCATACGACTCGCCTTGATGGCACCTTAAGCCCATCTCCGACTATTTGTCAACATCTCTTCACCATCGTAATGCCGCATATATGGTTAAAAATCAATACGCACCAATAACTTCATTCAAAGTGATCACGAAGTCTAACGCATTTACTCTTCGGATGGCATCTTAAGCCCATCTCCTCCGCTTCAGAACATCTACAGTAGTCTAACGCACGACTATTCCCCAACATCGACCTTTCCAGATGGCATCTTAAGCCCATCTCCGCGCCTCCTATTTAACAAACTCGAGTCTAGCGACGACTGCTCCTCAAATAAGTCTCCAACTTCTCCAAATGGCATCCAGAAGCCCATTCCCGCATCATCCACCAACCAGTGCAAATTTTTAGGTATTTTGTTCAATCATCTTCTACCTGTGTCACGAAGACAAGCATGTCAATCTAACCCTTCCAAGACAAGAAGATTGAACAGGGCAGTCATACCCCAAAATTTGCCCTCCATCTACTCAAGAGATTTCATACATCCATGCTCAAGGATTCCTCAAGAGTCGATCGACAAACTCTCCTAGACAATCAACCCAAACTAGGGTTTGGTATCTCTCAAGTCAAGATGGATTTCCAACATCTCCAATGGCCTTCATGCCTCCTCATATGCTTCAAAGATTCTCCATGTCAAGTTTCAAGCCTCACAAGTCAAGTTTCTCGCATAATGCTCGATGGTGAAAATCGTGTATTGGACAAAAGTCAATCGTGGTCAACATACACCAAACTTCGATTTTTGGTCAACATCCTCATTTTGAAGTTACATTCATCATTTGATCAAGGGTTGATCATGATTCATCAAGAAAACTCAAGATTTGCCCAAAAGTCAAACTTTCTAAATTAGGGTTTCTAGATGAAAAGTCAATCGAACTTTGACCGGTCATAACTTTCTCATACTTTCTCGTAAATTTTTCCACCACCTCTTGTTTTGAAGGAAATTCAATTTCTACAACTTCATGTCTCACAAGAATGTCCAAAAATGCTTCATTTGAGAGGTATAGCTCAAAACATTACAGGTCATTTTCAAAGTCAACAAAAAGTCAACTTTTTGCTTTGAAGATATATTGAGCATGGTAACTCCAATTGAGATGAGACCAAAGACATTGTTTAGAGGACTCTTAGAGCTTTCCAAAAAGTCCAAGAACACTCAAAAATGTGGAAAATTGAGCAAGTTACACCATCTACAAGTTGGGCAATTTTGGAAGAATGCACAAAGAGAGATACTCCAAAAAATCAAATCTTTTGCAAATGGGCCTACTTTTTCTTCATCCTAACTTGTTCCTCAAGCAATTAGGAGTGTCCAAGCCCAAAGCCACGAATTTTTATTTTATTTTTCTATTTAATTTGGAATTTATTCATTTAAATACAAATTAAATTCAAAAATAAAGTATAAAATAAAAAATTAATTGCAAATTGATTTTTCTCTCTTCCTTGGCATCCAAGTAACTCAACAAAGCCAAGAAATTTCAAAATTGGATTGATATGGCAAGATTGGATTGAAAATTAATCATTTGAAAATTTGATTTTGTACAAAATCAAATTTGATTTGCATTGATTGATGATGATTTCTTCCTCAAATCAGCTCCAATTCCATCCAATATAAATACACAATGCATAGCACATGATGAAGAACGAAAAAATTGCTCCATAAACCCTAACCTAAAAGCCAAAACCGAAGTTCTCAAGCAACTTGCAATCCTTGTTCCATTGCTTCAATTGGTTTTGAGGATCCAAACACATTCCTTGACATCCTCGAAGCATTCCGCATCTTCACATTGCCAAAAGCATCAAGAATCACGAATCCGATTTTGGTTTGTTCTTGAAATTTCAAATTTCAATTCATTCATTCATGCACTATTAACTTGGTTTGTTTGTTTTGTGATCGATGTATTGGCAAACTTTCGGTACTTTAATTGCATTTTTATGACCGAAACTCAAGATGCCATGGTTAGGGTTCCCGAGTTCGCTTTAGGTTTCTAAATACATAAAATTGGACCACGAGACCATGCCCATCGTGTTCTAATGATGCCTGAGTTAAACCATGTCTTTAGAACTTATTTATATTATGTATGTCGATTTTCCATTTTGTTAGGCTCAGGCCGAGCCAAAGCCGACGCTATCTTTTGAAAATTCAAATCAAGAGACGATGAACCGCGCGCGGGAGGAAAGGGAAAGATGACGTGTTATTTTCAAACCAACTGCTTCAAACAAGGCGCACGCTGGCTCGCTTGGTCAAGATATCATTAGGTTTGAAAGGATGTCTCCGCTCGATTCCCGTTCGTATAATCCTTTTACACTTTTCCAAACTCAAATATTTTCCATATTTTCATTATTTTTAATATTTTCATCATATTTTAATTTTTTCTATATTTTATTTAAGCATTAAAAATCATCAAAAATATTCTTCTTTTACAAGAGTTTTATAAAATCTTTATTTAATTTACAAAATTAAAAATATCTTTTGCATGCATATTTATTTTATTTTGATTTTAACATTTAAATCATATTAAATTAGTTTTTAATTACTAAAATACATCTAAAAATTCCCAAAAAATTATTTTAACTTATTTATCTTATTTCCAGCACATATTAATTTTCTCATATTAAAAATTGCATTTTTTCTAACATTTTTCCTCTTATTCAATTCATCTCGTATTTTCCGATTTCCCATTCTTTCACAAGTTGATCCGATTCAGACGATTCTTCCGTTTTTATTTTACTTTTCAATAATGTAATTGCTCATGGGTTGTAATAGTTTAATTTAGGACTTTTACTTTCCGCACTCCTAATTATGTATCTGCCCCAAAGCCATGTAATAGCGTAGGTTTATTTTCCGCATTTTACATTCCGCACTTTTACTTTCCGCACCCTTATCAATTGCTAGTAATTAGGCGTGTATGGCAAGATAACAATGAACATAGCCCACTAATTTTCAAGATAACATATTCTGAATTCAACACACTTCTTTCACACACGCACCCCTTAGGGTAATTCTCTCTCGATGCCTTTCGATCTCAAAATGGTCATGTCCCTCGAACGTAGAGGTATTCTAGCACCGTTGCTTTCCAAACAAATCATCATAGTCCCTTCGATACAAAGATCATAAGACCCACGATGTCGCCTCCGAATACATGATCTTGACCTCGATTGTCGCCACGAAAAATGATGATAGTCCCTTCGAATGTGCTAGGATACTCCTACAAGTTGCTTTCTATGACCATCCGATGTCCCTTCGAATGTCCCGCTTACATCCAACGAATGGAGCTACCTACTAACTAATGGTATGGCTAGCGCTATTCTAAAGGAATGAAGTACAACAAAACGACCAATTCGAGTGGGTAAATAAGTCTCTTAGTTGCTTGCTCTATCAAATGCTTTTCACACTACACACTTTTTCAAAGTTCAATTTCTTTTCAAAACAAACATTTCCGAACACTTTGTATACACTCCATGAGTCATTACAAAGTCAAAGCTAAATGCCTTTTCAAAACATTTTGTCAAACACACATAAAGTAATTTTAAAAGTGATCTAGAGCAACTAAGAGCCTGAGATAACTCACGGATGGAAAGGGGTGCTAATACCTTCCCTTTTCATAACCATTCTCCGAACTCGTAATCTAACGAAGGTCTTTTCTCGTTACTTTTACCTTCCCTTAATTGATAAAAATAAAAGTCGGTGGCGACTCTGCTATCCGCACATTTGGATACCAAAATCCTACAAAGTCGCTCACCAGACACACTTGCTTGATATGTGGGCGTTTTCACTTTCTTTAGAAAGCTTCAAGCATGCTCATAAGCCCATTGTAGCCGCTTCTGAACCTTATTGGTAGATTCATCTTGGAGGAAACACCCAACACGTTGTCTATTAATGATCAAGTTCGAAAAGAATGGTGCTAACTTCCGAGAACAGAAGAGGTCGACTTGGTTGAGAAGTCCTTCATGATAAAGCAGTCAGACTGCCTTCTTGAGTACTTCAAATAAATCCACATCTAGGATTGTTTTCCTAATCTTGTGAAGAAGTACAACCCTATCATCGTATGCTGAATCAAGAGGTCTAACCAACACCAAATTTAGGAAGAGAGTATCTCTCGAGCCTTAGCCTTCATATACCCAATAGGGTCGCTTTGTTTTAAGAGGGCTAACTCTTCTTCACCGCTTGACGCTCGAGGACTCGTGAAGTTCTATACGCAATGGAGTAACATCCATTTCGATTTCATTGGCTCATTGGTAGAGCACCATTACCTTCATTATTTTCTTCCTCATCATCTTCTTCATCACCAACTAGGTCCACTACTCGATGTCATCGCTTTTCATTACGAGCTCGAACCGCTCCTTCGCCGAACCATCTTGAGAATCTTCTCCTCTTCGCCCCCATCCTTCCTCGCTAGAATCTTCACTCTCGAGAGGCATTGGCTTTTATTCTTCACTGAGTGGCCTTTTCACCTCTCGAGGGATTTCGAGAGGATTTTTGTTGAGAAGTTTCGGAGGCACCTCCTCAAGATCTTCGTGTGTTGTTTCATTTGTTTCCTTGAGAGGAGGCCCCCGATCTTGTTGCTCAGAGCTCCAATGGAACCTCCATATTGAGGATCCTTTATTCTCGCACTGACATTACTCGAGTCCCCATGAGGAGAAGAATGGATCGAGCACCGCTGGATGGAGAAATCAAGTAAGTACCGAGTTGAATCATGCTACACAAATAAAGAAAGATTAGAAACTTGCACTAAGGTACTAATAACTGCCTTTGTTAAAATTCAATCCAATTCACCGTGGATTGTTCAAGAGATATTGTCGTTTATATGTTCCAACATTACGTTGGAGGACTAAGGTGGATTTTTGATTTTGGTAAGGAGCAACATCCTCGAATCGAGTCCGAGACGTTAATGTCCTTTGAGACATCTTTCTTCTACTTTTTCTTCAAAGCTGGTGAACTTTCCCACCTCGAGAGTCCTCCCAAAGGGTATTAGGCTTTCGCTTCTTTGTGGGAGTTTAGTAGTCCCAAATGGTGCAAACATAAGATTAGACTTCAATCATAAATTCAAGTCCAAATGAAATACCAAAATAAACCCTTACCTTTGAGCTCGAGCAATTGTTGGATTTGGAGCAATTGTTGGAGTCAGAGCGATGGTTGTTGTTGTTGTCTCAGGAGTGATTGTTGAATTTTCTGGGCACATTCTTATCACTTCGATAGTTTGTCGAGCTACTTCCTTCCTTGGTCTTCGACACAAATGCCTTTATTCGATGGTCGAAAATCAAGCAATTAAGACTAAATGTTAAAATAAAGAAATTCAGAATTATTTGGGGATTTCCCAAGCATTCGCACCTGCGCCTTCATTCGAAAGAATCGACATGGCAGAGAGGTCATAGCGAAGATGCCTTGGGAAATTATGGATTCAAAGTTTGAGCCCATGTCACGCCCCCATGGCTTTAGTTTCTTTTGAGATTGATACTTGAACATCTCTTTCCAAGTTAACCACCAAGGGTATGGGGAAACCAAGCCGAGCCGCCCGAGGTAGGTAGTTTGGGAAACTTAGGTGGATGCATTTCGAAAGCCAACCTATACCTATCCTCGTGACAACCTCAAGGAAGTCCGAACTTAGAGACTTTTTCTTTAAATTTTTCATTCAAGGTTTGGGACGCCGACATACGTGGTTTGCAAGCTGGGATCATAAGTTGTTTCAAGTAATTAAAAGCTTTAATCTCGAGCATGAGTGAACATACCTTCTTTTGTGTACCGCACATCGAACGCAACGGGCTTTTTGACGGTGAGAGTATCAAACATATAAGACGTAGAATTTAGTCCACCAATCCGTAAAACCCTTTGATGAAAATGAGTTGGTTCAAAAGAAATTAATTCGAACTGGCAAACTCTTGATATTGTTCCCGCCGCAGCTTAGCTTCCGGCCTTGAAAGTTCGAATCGAGGTAATAGCCCGAGTTTGAAAAGGGTTCGTGAATTAATGACATAAACCGAATTGTCTTGAAACGAAAATTGGTAGGCAAATGTAGGATTTGGTTCTTGGTTGAAGTGATCCGAGGAGACTAGTCTTGGGAGCAAGATAGCTTTCCGTATATCTTGAGTTCTTTACTTTAGCACCTCCGAAGGGACATGGTGAACCATGACGGTCCATGAGTCCTCGGCTTAAAGGTGCCATAGTCTCTTCGAACTTATACCTTTTGGAGAAGATCATGATGTATTGTGAAAATAGAACTTGGAAATCACTTTATCATAATTGGAGTCGGCCTCTCACCAGGTTTTCAACATTTCGATCCGCTACCGGATCTTGCTCAACAATGGTATCAACGGTGGATAAGGAGGATTCAAACATGGCATTAAGCCACAACCGAGTAACCAAAAGGACCAGCTAGCAAAATGTTCTTAGGAGTGTGAGATTCAGATCAAACAGCCTAATCTCGTACTTTCATAGAGATCAACTAGTAAGAGCTCACTTAAACAAATTCTCCTATTTTCATGTAGTTCTCTGGCTAAAGGAATAAACCTACTGGCTACTTGTAGTGACCTACTGCAAAATACATATCTCGATAACCAAAGGGTGAGGAAGGCAATGTGCTCTACATCCGATACGCTATCACCTTCAGTGTGATAATGACTGATAAACTTTGAGAAGTCGCCACCGACGTCAAGTCAATAATGCTTGAATGTTCTTCGTAGTCGTGATATATGTCTCCCACCGTGATAACTCGTGATAGCCGCTATATCGAAGAATGTGGGTATGATCATTCCTCCAGGAAGGTAAAAGGTATTATAAGTACTATCCCAAAAGTACAAGGATGCAAATAGTAGAGGATGGCTGTAGGTGAAGCCTGGTTTTGACAATTTGATTAGATTGTAAATTCCAAGCTCCTCCCACTTATGGGATTTCTTAGCCTCTACCTTAGCAAACCAAATTTGGTAAGCTGCGTCAGGGGTAGGACAAGATCGAAACGGCTTAAAATTACTTTTAACATAATCCAGAATAAAAGGGTCTTTTGGGGGAGTATCAGAGGTTTCTATGTTTTTCGAAGCAGAGGATTCATTCACATTTTCAGTTCCTAACCTAGGGGTTTCCATCTTGTTAAACAATGGTTTAAAATCATAGCAAACAGGGAAGATAGTCCCGTATCTTTCAGATTTCAAAATCGAAGAGGGCCCATTAGGCAAACCTCTTTCCAAAGAAAGATTGGTGGGATTAATACGGGAAGAGTACAGGAGTTCTTGTTCTTGAGATGCCTTAGGTATAAGTACCGATCGACCTTGGTGAATGTCAACTTTGCTCTCCATGATCGGTCCAAGTTTTGTTCTTCTTCTTGGAAATCTTTTTCATCCGAGATGTTGTTGAAGACATTGTTGGAAGGTGTTAAGAACTTAGGGTTTTGACGAGAAAAGAAGAAGAAAAGAGTTCAGAGTGAAAAATATTAAAAGACTAAGTTTGTTTTAGTTTTATAGTAAGGAAGTCAAGCACCCATCGCCTAAAGCTCGACACGTGGAGGTCGTGGGTTGGATACGGACGAGGTGGCGAAGCGAGCATTGGTAATAAGCATGATTAAAGGTAATCATTGTCTTTAATAACCGCACCATACCGCGGCAACTGCTTGCGGTTCGAAACCCAAGAGCCGTGGATCGACGAGTGGAAATCATATACATGTTGTCATGATTACTCGTGGTCACATCAAAATTCAGGATGTGTTTAAAATAAGTATTTCTGAAAGAGATTCAAATACATATTTTAAAGGCATTTTGGTGAAGATTTTGATATATATGATTCGAAATGGAGTCATTGAGCTCGAAACGGAATGATGTTAGTATTCGTGGGAATAAAGTGGATGTCACAGTTCGGAATGAAAGAATTGGTTCTTCGAATGGACATGCTGAAACTTGGAGCTTCGAATGGTAATTATGATGATACATGTAAAGCAAGCTTCGAAGTGGTAGTAGGGACGTGTCTGAGAAGTGAGGTCGAATCGAAGTGGCCAAGTGTGATACGGTGAACTGACTTTGTAGGATTTTTGTATCCAAATGTGCGGATAGCAAGAGTCGCCACCGACTTTTATTTTTATCCAATTAAGGGAAGGTAATGTAAAAGACCTTCGTTAGATTCTCGAGTTCGGAGAATGGTTATGAAAAGGGAAGGTATTAGCACCCTTTCCATCCGTAGTTATCTACGGCTCTTAGTTGCTCTAGATTACTTTTAAAATTGCTTTCTGTGTTTGACAAAATGTTTTGAAAAGGCATTTCGCTTTGACTTTGTAATGACTCATGTAGGAGTGTATACAAAGTGTTCGAAATGTTTCGCTTTGAAAAGAGAATTTGAACTTTAAAAAAGTGTGTGGTGTGAAAAGCATTTGATAGAGCAAGCAACTAAGAGACTTATTTACCCACTCGTAATTGGTCGTTGCACTTTTACATTCCTTTAGAATAGCGCCAGCCGCATCATTAGTTAGTAGGTAGCTCCATTCATTGGATGTAAGGGACATCTCGGGACATCTGATGGTCATGTAGGCAACTCTGAGGAAGTATCCTAGCACATTCAAGGACTATCATCATTTTCGAGGCGACAATCGAGGGTCAAGATCATGTATTCGGGGCGACATCGCGGGTCTTATGATCTTTGTATCGAAGGGACTATGATGATTTGTTTGGAAGGCAACTGCTAGAATACGCTCGAGGGACATGACCATTTTGAATCGAAGGCATCGAGGAGAATTACCCTATGTGTGAAAGAAGTGTGTCAAATTCAGATATTTTATCTTGAAAATTAGTGTGAGCTATGTCCAATTATTATCTTGCCATACACGCCTAGTTACTAACAATTGATAAGGGTGCGGAAAGTAAAAATGCGGAATGTAAAGGTGCGGAAAAGTAAATCCTACGCTATTACAAGGCTTTGGGGCAGATACATAGTTTAAACTTGCGGAAAATAAAATCCTAATTAAAACTATTACAACCCATGAGCAATTACATTATTGGAAAAGAAAAAAAAATGATAAAAGAAAAACGTCCGAATCGGAGCAACCTGTGAAAGAATAAGAAATCGGAAAATACGAGATGAATTGAATAAGAGGAAAAATGTTAGAAAAATGCAAATTTTAATATGAGAAAATTAATATATGCTGGAAATAAGATAAATAAGCTAAAATAATTTTTTGGGATTTTTTGGAAAAGATTTAATAATTAAAATGCAATTTATAATGATTTAAATGCTAAAATAAAAATAAAATAAATATGCATGCAAAAATTATATTTTTTAATTTATTAAATTAAATAAAGATTTTTATGAAAATAATGCAAAAGAAAAATGTTTTTGGTAATTTTAAAATGCGTAATAAAAATCATGAAAACAATTAAAATTGAATGGAAATATTAAAATAAAAGAAAATATGAAAATAATGAGTTTGTGAAAAGAGAGAAAACCAAATGGTCCTGGGGAGAATCGAACCCGTGACCTTGTCTTCATAAGTCACACGCCTTGCCAACCGAGCCACGTTGTTTCACCTGGAAAACCGGATCGAGTAAGAAAGACAAGTGTCGCCTCAAGCTCCGCATCACAAGCTTCATCGCCCCGATTCAAATTTTCAAAGCTAGCGCCCGTTTTCGACGCTATGTCCTCGCTAATTCAAAAATCAAGCAAACATAATATAAATAAATTCTAAGGCCATGGTTCGATTCCTGAAGCATTCCAACACGCTGTACGGGTCTTGTAGTGTGCAAAAACCAAAACCATAAACCAAATTAGTATCCATATTAGTCCAAATTTTAAAACCTGCACTAATATTATATTTTAAAATTGGTGGCCCATTAATAAAATTAAAACCAATAACCACAATCCAATTTGGATCCGTTATTGGTTATGGATTTGCAACCATCCTCTTCTTTTGTCTCGCACCGCTTCCATTCACTACATAAACCTCTCCTCACCTTTCCTTCCTCGCCGTAATAGCCACAAACCCCTTTCATCTTTCCGTCAGAATCCCTCGCTACTTCCTTTCTCACTGCCACGAGAACAACAAATGACATCCCGCACTCCTTTTCTCGCCTGTTGTCACGAGAACAACAACAATCCCCCAGCCTTCAAATTCATTGCCACGCTACTTCCAACAACAACGACATCCCGTGGCAGCTTCACCACCTATTTTAATCTTAATTTTACTTGCTTGCCATATGTTTGTTCATGTCAAGTTCCAGCCCAGCTTTAATATGGTTGTTAAGAAACTTCGATATCAATCAGCTTCATGTAGATCAAGTGAATCAACTTCATGTGTCCCCCTTATTACGCTTTCTTCTTAGGTTGCCGATGTTATTCTTAATCGAAATGTCATGCCTTGTTTAAGGTGATTTTGTGACATGGAAATGGAGTATCTGTGTCACCGAGACTAAGAATTCATTTGCTTATTTAACCTATTATTTTAAATTTCGTTGTTAATGTCAAGCTTCGAAGTAGAATGTTATACTAGTTCGAGCTCGCATTTGCATCTAGTCATGATGATTGGCAAAAGTTGAAATGCCTTTCATTTCGAGGAGCATGTAAGGTTATTGGTATAGTACATGAAAATTAGCACAGTAACTGAATATTTTAGTTCAGTAACTGAATCCATATTTACAGAAATTGGTATAGTACATGAAAATTAGCACAGTAACTTTGTTCTTTGATCTATATCCATTTCATTAGAAATTGAAAGTTCTAAAAATATTCTCCTTCTTAGTGAAGCTTTGATGGTTTTATAGTAATCCTGGCATAAATTGAAGGCTATATATTGGTTTTCATATAAAACTTTATTTTTAAAATTGGTTTTTTTATAAAATTGATTTTAAAATTGATTTTTTTTTTTTATAAAACTGATTTTGAAACTGGTTTTATTTATAAAATTGGTTTTGAAATTGGTTTTTTTTTTAAAATTAAAAATTGATTTTTAGAAAAACTGGTTTAAAATTGGTTTTTTTTTAAAATTGGTTTTTTTTTAAAATTGGTTTTTACGAGAAACCGGTTCAAAACCGAACCGATCCACATATAAACCGGTTTTAAAAATATAAACTGGTTTTAATGAAATAGTTTTAAAATCCAAACCAAACCATATATATGGTTCAATTTGGTTTGGTTATTGATCCATGCACACCCCTAGTCTTGAGGTCCAATTTTTCCTAATAAGAGAAACCCTAAAACGGCATAGGAAACCCTAATCATGGCATAACACGATTCAGGCCATGGAAATTCAATTAAAGCACCTGTACAAAATACATCATCGATCACAAAACAAACACAAAACATGTTAACAATGCATGAATCAAAGAATACGATTTGAAATTTCAAGAACAAACCAAATTCAATTCGATGATTTTTGCAAAGTGAAGGTCCGATTCGCTCGAGGTATCAAGGAACTCGCTGGATACCTCAAAACGATCGAGAATGGCCGGAAGTAGGATTCTACTTGCTGAAAGTGACACGTTTTTTTTTGAGTTTGGATTAGGGTTTCGAGCAATTTTTTCGTCCTTTCTTGATAGGTATGCGCTATATATTTATACCGATGGATTTGGAATGGTTTTTGAAAGAATTGATCAACATTCAATGGAAATCAAATTTTGATATTCTCATGAAATCAAATTTTCAAATTTGTCCAATTTCAATCCAATCTTGCCAAATTTGATCCAATTTCAAATTGTGGCATTTGTGAGTTAATTGACCTTAAGGAAAGAATAAAATCAATCTTTGCCATTAATTTCAATTTTATAATTTATTTTAAGATTTAATTTGCATTTAAATAAATAAATTACAAATTAAATAGAAAATAAATCAAAAATTCGTGGCATTGGGCTTGATATTCCTAATTGCATGAGGAACAAGTTAGGATGAAGAAAAGTAGGCCCATTTGCGTAAGATTTGATTTTTGAAGTATCTCTTGTGCATTCTTCCAAAATTGCCCAACTTGTGAATGGTGTAACTTGCTCAATTTTCCACATTTTTGAGTGTTCTTGGACTTTTGGAAATCTCTAAGAGTCCTCTAACCAATGTCTTTGGTCTCATCTCAATTGAGTTACCATGCTCAAAATATCTTCAAAACAAAAGTTGACTTTTGTTGACTTTGAAAATGACCTATAATGTTTTGAGCTATACCTCTCAAATGAAGCATTTTTGGACATTCTGTGAGACATGAAGTTGTAGAGAATTGAATTTCCTTCAAAACAAGAGGTGGTGGAAAATTTCGAGAATGTATGAGAAAGTTATGATCAACAAAGTTCATTGACTTTTCACCTAGAAACCCTAATTTAGAAAGTTCGACTTTGAGCAAATCTTGAGTTTTCTTGATGAATCATGATCAACCCTTGATCAAATGATGAATGTAACTTCAAAATGAGGATGTTGACCAAAATCAAGTTTTGATCAGATGTTGACCACGCTTGACTTTTGTCCAATACACCCGATTTTCAACCATCCGAGCAATCGAGGAAACTCGACTCATGAGGCTTGAAACTTGACATGGAGAATCTTGAAGCATATGAGGAGGAATGAAGGCCATTGGAGATATTGGAAATCCATCTTGACTTGAGAGATACCAAACCCTAGTTTGGGTTGATTGCTAGGAGAGAGTTTGTCCGATCAACTCTCGAGGAATCCTCGAGTATGGATGCATGAAATCTTTCGTAGATGGAGGGCAAATTTTGGGTATGACACTGCCCTGCTCAATCTTCTTGTACTGGAGGGTTAGATTGACAATGCTTGTCTTTCGTGACCGGAGGTAGAAGATGATGAACACCGAGTACACCGAAAATTTGCACCGCCTGGTGGATGATGCGGAACGGGCTTACGATGCCATTTGGAGAAGTTGAGATTTACCGGGGAACGAGTCGACGCTAGACTCGAGTCAAATAAGAGAGCGACGGAGATGGGCTTAAGATGCCATCCGAAAGGTCGATGTCGGGAGCGAGCCGACGTTAGACTCAGATGTTCCCGGAACGGAGAGGAGACGGGCTTAAGATGCCATCCAAGGAGTCGACGTTAGACTTCGTGTTCACTTTGAATGAAGTTATTGGTCCGTATTGATTTTAACCATATATGCAAGATTTCGAAGTGAAGAAATGTTGATAAGTAGCCTGAGACGGGCTTAAGATGCCATCCAAGGCAACCGAGTCGCACGCTAGACTCAGAGTCCGCTGCTGATAATAAGAAGAGGTCGAATAAATCTTGATTACTCGAGGGAGATCAGGTTAAAATGTGGATAGCTTCCTGCAGCATCGGTGTTGATCCATTGCTCATATCTGAGGATAACCGAGAGGTGGTCTTTCTGATAGTTTTTCCCGCCGGCCGGGCTTAATCTCGACCTGCTTATGGCGGTCTTTCGATAGTTTTCCGCCGGCTCGGGCTTAATCCCGACCTGCTTTGCGCTGAGAGTGATCACACTGCTTTGGAGAAAACAAGAAAACTTTGATAGAATATTTGTTAGTCTTATGCAAAGTATGATGTATGATAAAGGTATATGAATGACATATGCATAAATTATGACTTTATGAGTAATTTATGGATGATAAATGTGTGGATATTTCAAAACATATCCATCTTGAAGAAGATGCGGATATTCTGCTTGAAGATTTTTCCGCCTGGGAATCGAGTAGGTGAGAACCCCGCTGAAGGAGAAGAAAGATATCCTAGATTCCTCCGATGCACTATCCGACCAAGTCTCTGGGCCTAGACATTGTCGAGGAAGGTAGAGATTGAGAGGCTCTGTCGGAGATCTCGATATAGACCCCGAGGAGATTCGGGAGGCGATCCGTTGAGGACCTTGTATGTAGACCTTGGCCGAGGAAATTTAGGAGGTGCTTCTACCGGGATTTCGAGTGTAGATCTCACGGAGAGCATTTGATGGTTGCGAGAGACCGGCTTGAAGAGTCCGAGTCCGTTGTAATCTCCGGCCGGGAAGGTGTATGTTTTCTCCGATGCATATCTCGACCAAGTTTCGAGTCCGATACGCCGGGAGAAGAGGAAGGATTGGGAAATATCCACTGGGATGAAATGCTACCGCTGAGACCGATGTAACGTTGCTCGATTGAGTGGAATCACCGCCAGGATTAACATATGTCTACCGGGAGGTTTGTGAGTGACACCTTGTGGGATCATGCTGGGGACCATTGGTGACTTTCGTCCATCCCATTCCCGAACCCGTAGTAAGCACTTTTGTATGTTCACTTTTCGTATGTTTATGATTAGATTTTTATTGTCAAATGCGATAGTCATTCAAAGCAAACGCTGGACTTATTGCAAATAACAACAATGTAAATTGTAAAGAGAAAGAAGTCGATTATTTGAGTGGCGATGGCCAAGTAGTTTTGTACACAAGAAAAGTAAAAGCTATGCGAAACAATCTCGTTAGTCCCAACTATGCTAGTACATACATTTCGACTATCTCATCTCCTCACAAGAGAAAGTGAGTAGATCGATCTTCGCCATTTGAACCTTGAATGCCGATAGTAGTCCGAAGGTGTGATCCGAAGAGACATAGTCGCACGCTTAAATCCCTAACTTTGCCTAGACCGCCTTTCGGTTTTCACCAATGATACCTTTTTGCCCAAGCCGCCTTTTCGTGTTTTCGACCGGTGTACATGTTTTGTATATATCCTTTATTTTTGCCCGAACCTTTGGTTCGCCAGATGCCCTTATTTTTGCCTAGGTTCGCCGACCCAGCGGGTCTCGCTCATGCGTAGTATTTTTGACTATGTCCGCTCATGGTGTGGAAGTCCTCGCCATCCATGGTGCTAAGTATCATAGCTCGCCGAAAATATCGTTTTGACTACAAATGGTCCCTCGATGTGGGAGTCCATTTGCCCGATCACCTTGTGGGAGAATGATGCGCTGACTACTAGGTCACCAACTTGGTAGACCTTGTTCGACCTTCTTGTTAAATGCTCGATCATTCGCTTCGATAAATCGTCCATGGCGTATGGATGCGAGTCGCTTTCATCGATCAAATTAATCTGGTCAAGCCGAGTCTCGACCCAATCATCTTCGCTTAACTCGCCTCCCGAGGACTCGTCGAGGGTATCCGAACCTCGATGGGTAAGACGGCTTCCATACCGTGACGAGAGAAGGGGTTGCCTCGCCGATGTTCGGTCAGAAAGCGATAACCATGAAGAGCAAATGGTAACATCTCATGCCAATCTTTGTAAGTCACCGCCATCTTCCTATAATCTTCTTAATGTTCTTGTTGGCGGCTTCCATCGCGCCATTCATCTTAGGCCGATAAGGAGATGAATTCGATGTTGATCTTGAATCATGTAAGTAGTTCAAGGATCATCTTGTTGTTGAGATTAGAGCCGTTATCGTGATAATCCTTTCTGGAGTGCCATACCGACAGATAAGATTATGTTTGATGAATCGAGCCACAACATTCTTGGTAACAGATGCAACGAGGTCGCTTCTACCCACTGGTGAAATAGTCGATTGCCACAAGGATGAAACGATGTCCATTGGAAGTCAGGGCTTGATTTCTCCAATCATGTCAATGCCCCACATTGCAAAAGGCCAAGGAGAAGTTAAAACATTCTGAGGTACCGAGGTACGTACTTTGTCGGCATATATCCGCACTTGTGACAAGATCGAGCATAGCGGTGACAATCGCCCATGGTGGACCAATAGTAACCTCGCTCAAAATCTTCTTAGCCATCGTGTGCCCACCGGAGGGTACCAAATTCGCCTCGTAACTCTCCCATGATACGTATTGTCGTCCGGTCTACACAATGAGTAAGCAAGTCGTGGTCATTGTATAAAATGCTATCGAAAGAATTTGGAAGCAAATCTTCTCATGAACTTCTTTATCATTAATGTATGCCCCTGGATATTCCCGAGTCTCAAGATACCTCTTCACGCCATAGTACCAAGGTTTCTCTTCGCCAAGCTCATAACAATACCGGTTCGTCAAACTTCTCAATGATGATCCGGGAGCCTCGTTGTCCCATCTAACCTTGAACATAGACGATATAGTAGCCAATGCGCCGCCAATCGATTCTCTTCTCGTGGAATATGATTGAAAGTGATCTCTTTAAAGTAAGGAATCAAACTCGTAACATGCCTCGATATGGAATGAGATTCGGATGCTTCAGATCCCACTCGCCTTTTATCCGATCGATCACCAAAGTCGAGTCTCCATACACTTGTAAGAACTTGATTCTTAAGTCAATAGCACTTTGATACCCATGATGCACGCTTCATATTCGCCATGTTGTTAGCAATCGAAACATAATCGCGGTGAAAGGCGGTGTCCACCGTAGGGATGTAATGATGGCGCCAATGCCATTGCCAAGCGCGTTGAGGCTCCATCAAAGACCATAGTCCATCGGGATCCTTGTTCAAGTCCTTCGCTCAGGCCTCGGTTCTTCGCAACCGTAACTAGTAAAACATCTTCGTCTCGAAATTGAATCGATAGATCGATAGTCATCTACGGCTTGATGAGCCAAATGATCGCCTACCACACTTCCTTTGATCGCTCGAGAAGTGTACCGGATGTCATATTCGGTCAAGATCATTTGCCATCTTGCTATTCTTCCGAGAGCCGGTTTCTCAAATATGTATTTTATCGGATCCATCTTTGAAATCAACAAGGTAGTGTGAGTCAACATATACTGCCTTAGTCGGCGAGCGCCAAGCCAAAGCGTTGCAAGTTTTCTCGAGTGAGTATCTTGTTTCACACGGTAAACTTTTGCTAAGGTAGTATATTGCATGCTCTTTTCGACTGCACTCGCCATGTTGCCCCAACACACACCCCATTGAGTTCTCTAACACCGCCAAGTACATGATAAGAGGTCTCTTCTAAAGTGCATCGATGAGGATTGTAGGTACTCCTTGATTTTGTCAAAAGCATCCGGCAATCGCTGCCCATTCCACTACTTGATCTTTCTTAAGTAACTTGAAGATTGGCTCACAAGCAGCGCTAGTGTGCAATGAATCGCAATGTAGTTTAATCGGCCCAAGAAACCTCTCGACTCCTTCTCTGCGGGAGGCATCTCTTGATGGCTTTAACCTCATGGGTCAACCTCAATACCTTTACCATCGACTACAAACCCTAGGAGTTTTCCTGATCTAACTCCAAAGGGCACTTGTTAGATTAAGTCTCAACTGCATTTCTTCAATCACAAATAGTTTCGCAAATGATCAAGATGTTCTTCTTCACCGTGATCGAGCTATCATGTCGCCGACGAGACCTCTATCTCGTGATGAATCATGTCATGAAACAATGTCACCATAGCACCGATAAGTGGCGCCGCTTTTCATCCGAACGGCATAACCTTGTAGCGTAGTGCCCCACCGTAACAAAAGTAGTCTTCCATGTCTTCGGAGCCATTTTGATCCGATTGTAACCGAGAAACCATCCATGAAGGAGAAAACCTTATGCCGAAAGTGTTGTCAACCGTAACATCAATACGAGGAAGTGGGAAATCGCCTTTCTGACTCGCTTTGTTCGATCTCTATAATCCACACACATTCGATTTTACCATCCTTCTTACGGTACCACATTTGCAACCCATCGATAAGAGGTGCCTAAGAAACCGCGCTGAATCGCTTCATAACTTCTCGCTTTGATTTTCTCTCGACATCTCAGACGATGCGATTTAACCTTCTGCTTCACCGAGAAAACCTCTTTTGCTCAATCGTGCACCACAATATCAATGTCCAAACCAGCATGTCTTCGTATGACCAAGCAAAACCTCAATGTAGTCTCGTAGCATCCGAATCAACCTTTCTCTAACACTGCTCAAGACCCGCTCCTATCTTGATCTCTTTTCTGCCTTCGCAAGACTCCAAATTCACAACCTCAACTTGCTCTTCGGTGGTCAGATAACTTGCTCTTTGTCAGTAGTCCGGCAAGTTCTCCGGCACTTCACAATCTTCCTCACTTTCGCCTTCGGCTTGGTAGATCGGATTATCAAGTCATATTTAGCACTAGCATAGTCAAGTATTAACGAGATTCGAGTGATTCCGCAGGTATCACGGGTGTGTGTAAGAAACACATAGCTTTTGAGGGGTGATAAAGTAAAGAAAGAAAACAAACAATTGAATGCAAAAGTCCAACGAATTTATTGAATGAAAATACGAAACGATGATAATAACCTCGTGAACGAGCCATGACGCCCGCAAGGCACCGCTTTCAAAGTTTATTGTTCAAACATAAAGAAATACGAAAAGCAAAACAAAACAAGAGCAATTACTCCCGACTAAAGGAGATTGGTATGACATCTTCGGCCTTCCAATTCACGAGCCCGTTGTCCGAGTTGGAAGATCCACTTGCCGATGTCGAAGTCATTGTCGCTGCCTTCTATAGCATGGATTCCACTTTGTCGATGGAAAGGAAGTTGGCCAAGACGCTCATGCGATCATCTTCCGACCTTTGATGGTGAAGCCTAAACCGCCTTGTCGATTTGAAAGGAAGATCGTGAGTCGACCCCAAATAGTACTACCTTCTTCAACAAGCAGCCTGAGCATCTTCAACGAGGCCATCCTAGGCGAGCTCGTAATCTCAGAGGACAGGAGAGTCACTGTGCATGACTGGTATTGTTTCAAAAGCTTGACAGGAGTCTCAAGAATTCTCCTTCCATCTCGAGGTATCGGAATGACCGTAGATGACCGACCATATACTCTTCTTCACCACACACCGTAACAACCTTCCCTTTCACCGCACTTTAGCTCGATGCAAGGTGTAATACCGCCCATGTATCCAAGGGCCCAAGTAGGCAAGAATAGTCGGACGGATGTCCATGACAAAGAAAGTGTAATCAAAAGTCCGGGAACCGACTTTAACAGCAGAGTGAGTTTCAAGCACGCGCTTAGAACCATCAAAAGCTCTCACGATAATGTCACTGGTCTCGTAACCAACCCTTCGACATCAAGCCGATCAAAAGCGCCTTCGTAGGATATTCGAGCGTAACCGTGTCAACCAAAACATGAGATGTGGTAGTACTTGCATTCAATGTAGATGTGCAAGGCTTTGTTATGTTTCTTTCCCAGAGTCAAATCAAGATCGAGAAGTTTAGTGTTGGCAGCCAGCTAGCAATACAAACTTCGAATCGATCTGGTAGTGTCTTAAGACATGGGCATTCTTCGTAAACTTCACCAAGGCATTAGCATGAGCCTCGAGCACAAGAGCGAGCAAGCATGGATATCTTGGACGGAGTCTGTCCCAATTGTTCCACAACATTGTAATCACTCTTCTTGATGATCTTCTAATTTCTCCATTTCTTGTTTGAGGTGTCTTCAAGAACTTCCTTTGGTACTTCGTTGAGCAGTGATGAGTCATCGTTCTTTCCTCTAGCCGGGATATTGATTGAGTAATGAATGCGAGCCGGAGTCGCATGTCTTTTGGAGGAGAGATTTCGAGAGAATACCCTTCCTGCTCGTCACCTTACTTGATCCTGATGTTGTCGATGTCGTGAATGGTAGCTTCAACGGAAGATCTTCAATGGTCGAGGGTCTTGCTTGACGCCATGATAGTAAACATCACCCATAGTTCCAAGGGATAGCTTTGTCGAGGAATATGGAACGGTCTGGAGAAGTGATAATGAGAGGTGCCACCTAGGCACGTAATCGCAGAGGAAATTTATGTGTTAACATCAAGATAATTGGAAATCGTCACCCCATCCCGTCGCTTTAACATCTTCAATAGGAATCTTGTAACTATCGTGATGTACTTCACCATGTAATCATATTTTCCACTGGCTGCCCCAAGGTATCCCACATGATGGTGCACTGTCGCATTGTCGATCTTCAACTTAGACATTTCTTCACACTTCGCAGTGTGGTTTCGTAAATAGTATCTCACTGTTATCCATCATGCATCGAACACGCCTTCTCAACCAAGCACAACCATCGTGCGCATGGGCACCAACGACAACCTCTCGGGCATCCCGGATCGACACCGCTTGCAACAAATTCTTCTTAATACCATCGAGGAATGGTCAAGTCATCTATGTTGAAAACATAAGTATCGCCACCAACAGCATTGGAACTCTTGTTAGGCATAGCGCTGATCACATTCGAGTCTCAACAGAGGGTCAAACTCAATCGCTTAGCTTCAATCATATCTTGATTTTGTTCTTCGTGAGCCCAACAATTGTCGTGATCGCGTCTCGGCTATTGGAATGGTAAGCACACTTAGCATTAGGATTGTACGGAGAGGAAGTGTTGACATTCGAGGAGGATCCCTCAAGGTAATCAACTCGCTCAACATGTGTTGCAAGGTCATGACAAAGGCATGTTGATCAGAACCGCCTCGTGGCGCTGCCTGCCACGCTGTCTCACCGAGGTCAGGCCGATGTAGGATCGAGATCACAACCCCACTGCATTGAGCGCCGCCGGACTTGGCTCGGCTTTTCCGACCATACACAAGATTAGCTTCTTTCTTAGCACCAAAAGATCTCTTCGCAGATTGAAGATGACTCCACATGAATCTTCCCACTTGATACCACTTCAATGCGCCACAATATCACCGGTGAATCCGGATGAAGAATTTCCAATCGATGATTGAAGAACGGGCCTGCAATGTTCCCATAAACATATCAACCAACTCCCTATGGACAAGGGTGGTTGAACTCCGCTAGATCTCTCCACTCTCGAGCATATTCCTTGAACTTCTCGTCACGACCCATAGACATGCTTTGTAGTTGCATGCGAGTGGGTGTCAATTCAAGATTGTACTCATACTGTTCAGAGAAAGCATCACCAAATCACCCAAGTACGGATACGGCCATTCTCTAGCCGATAGTACCATTCCAACTGGTTCCGACAAACTCTCTTGAAAATAGTGCATCCACAACTTTCTCATCAAAGGGATTGATCTTCCGACATAGGACTTCAAATGCGCTTAGGCAAGACATGCCATCATATTTGGCAAAAGTAGGAACTTTGAACTGGGAGGAATCACAACACCGTGAACAAGACTCGATCATCAAAATTCAGCCCGACATTTTCAAGTTTTCCACAAAGATTCGACGATCTTCAAGTTGTTGTACTTGTCATCTTCCTCGTAGTATCGCCATAATCGAATGATCCTCCTCCTTTCTTGGTCATGCCGCTCACCTTCATCACCCTTGGTACTCCCTTCAGATGGACACTTCCTTCGAGAGCTCAATACGGCCGACCACTTTAGGACCCCTTTGAAACGCCACCCATGTCGAGGAGACCCACAACCTTCTTCTTCTTGTTGATGAGCTTCTTCATCTTCTTGGCCTTGGACCAAACCGGTGAACATCATAAACCGAGCATTCTCGAGCCCGAGATCTTTGATATCTGCTCAAGAGCCATTTCGCTAAAATAAATAGCGAGCAAATGAGAAAACCAATCTCCAATGTACCGTGATGCAATGTTATGATATGCTATGCAATGTTTATGCGAATGCAATGCAATGTTTTCAAGGACCTAAGAGATTTAAATTTGTTAAACAAGCAATGAACAAACATTTATTAGTACTTCTCATTATTCTTTTTCTTTTAAGTACAAGAGATAGTTCAAAACAATAAAAGAAAACATAAACATCCTAAAGCTCTAAGTCTCCCATGGGCGCCTCTTGGTGCCGATGTAAGCTGATGTTTCGCTTCCTCGTGAAGTAGCTTGGTCAACTCTAGAACTTTCTTCTCACTTGCATAACATCGAGCTTCAAAGGTATCCTCTTCTTTAATCAATCCGTGATCTCTTCAAGTCTTCAAAATCGAGGCATGTCGTGATGGAGAACAAGATAGGTACGCCACCTATAGCAACAGTTCCATAATTACCGTAAAACAAAGCGTGAATGGCATCATGAGGTTTTCGAGCTCGAGCTCGCACCCATTTGAGGTAAGGTTCCCAAGGAATGGAGTTCGGTGCCCCAAAGTCTTGGTATCGCCTTCTTTACCATGCCCCAAGCATGTATAAACCTTCGCTTGCAATTCGAGATCGTGATTGTAGTCGAACACAATATCTTGAGAAGCATATCATGTGGACCATCCTTCGAGCAAAACCAAACCGACGAGAGCTAGAGAAGGGTTGTAAGTGATACCTCCCTTATACCAAGTAGTGGTACATTAGGAATTCTCCACAACGCTCAATGAATGTGAAACTTTTGAGAGAAAAGATTCCAACGGATATCCGAATGAGAGTGACATCAATCTTTGAGACCATCTCAACCTTTGTTTCTTCAAAACCGATGAGGAAGGTGCGAAATAAACCACCTTGAAAGTAACGGATACAACACATGAGAGTTCCTTGTCGCTAGTAGTACGAGTGGAGAGAATGTAGGATGTCTCCAAGTAAAGTAGGCAATCGGATTGTGGTAAGAAACAACTTGATGGCGCTGACATCTATGAATTGATCCGAGTTAGGAAATAGAACCAAACCATAAATTAGCAAGGCAACAATGTTCTCAAATGCATGGAAACTCATAACTTTGAGGAATTCTGCTTTGATTAAGAACTGGAAAGTAAACCCTTAACTCCACTCCTAGTTTCCCAATTGGTTTCAATATCCGAGCTTAAGGTGTAAGGCATGATGCGATGTCTTCGAACTTAGGAACCTTTTCCAAACCGGTGAATGGCATTTGGTCAAGAATAGGTATCCCAAGTAGCTTAGAGAACTCTTCTAAGGTAGGAACCAACCGATAACTGAAATGTAAAGCAATGGTGTTTTGATCAAAGAACTGAATAGACATGCATCATATCTTCTTCAAACCGAGATAACCAAATCAAGTAGATAACCATGTCTTTTGATGAACTCGAGCATGGTCGGAATTTCTAAACCAATTTTGAGTGAGAAGGATACCCATGAAGTTGATTCGGATAGTCTTTCTAGAAGCCATAATCCCTACAAAACAGAGCAAAGATAAATCCCTAGGTCCTTGAAATAGTTAGAAATGATATGCAATGCGATGATGTCATGATGTCATGTTTAGCACACACAAACAATTCACACAATGAGCCTAGGTTTAAAGCTTGCATGAGGTATAGGTGATTACCCCACCAAAAGTTTGAGTTGGTTCATCCCGTCCTATAATAGTAACCGGTTCTAGGAATCTCATATCATTGATCTTCTCGAGGCGCTTATTTCAATACGACGCCAAGTGGTCGATCAAAATGTCCCAAAAGTCTCGATCTCAATGAGCGTAGCATCGAGTATCAACCAACCCTGTCTACACCAAAGCCGCCATCTCACTACCTTCTAATGGCCAAGATGGGTCAATTAAGGTTCTAAAAGTTTAGTTAGCGCTGATGACACCACGCAGGCCAAATACTATCTTCAACTTGGGAATGAAGAGTATCGGACAACCAAAGTGTCACGCTAACGTAGCCATCATGTTGACCGCAGAGTTATACGCCCAGCGGTCGCGATGATCTAATGCCACTTACCTAAAAGGAAACCCGATCCGTGTAGGATCCCCAACAATATAATACCCAAGCAACCCTTAAAGATAAAGCATACAAGTCAAACAAAAGCAATAAAGGTTATCTAGAAATCCCTAAGGCAATTCTCTTTAGGTGTTTCTCACAGAGTCGCCAGCCTGGATACTGAACTCGACTTTGTAGGATTTTTGTATCCAAATGTGCGGATAGTAAGAGTCGCCACCGACTTTTATTTTTATCCAATTAAGGGAAGGTAAAAGTATGTAAAAAGACCTTCGTTAGATTCTCGAGTTCGGGAGAATGGTTATGAAAAGGGAAGGTATTAGCACCCTTTCCATCCGTAGTTATCTACGGCTCTTAGTTGCTCTAGATCACTTTTTAAAATTGCTTTCGTGTGTTTGACAAAATGTTTTGAAAAGGCATTTCGCTTTGACTTTGTAATGACTCATGTAGGAGTGTATACAAAGTGTTCTAAATGTTTCGTTTTGAAAAGAGAATTTGAACTTTAAAAAAAGTGTGGTGTGAAAAGCATTTGATAGAGCAAGCAACTAAGAGACTTATTTACCCACGTAATTGGTCATTTTGTATTTTACATTCCTTTAGAATAGCGCTAGCCATACCATTAGTTAGTAGGTAGCTCCATTCGCTGGATGTAAGCGGACATCTGGGACATCGGATGGTCATAGAAGGCAACTTGTAGGAAGTATCCTAGCACATTCGGGACTATCATCATTTTTCGAGGCGCACAATCGAGGGTCAAGATCATGTATTCGGGGCGACATCGTGGGTCTTATGATCTTTGTATCGAAGGGACTATGATGATTTGTTTGAAGGCAACGGTATAGAATACCTCTACGTTCGAGGGACATGACCATTTTGAATCGAAAGGCATCGAGGGAGAATTACCCTAAGGGGTGCGTGTGTGAAAGAAGTGTGTCAAATTCAGATATTTTATCTTGAAAATTAGTGTGAGCTATGTCCAATTATTATCTTGCCATACACGCCTAGTTACTAACAATTGATAAGGGTGCGGAAAGTAAAAATGCGGAATGTAAAGGTGCGGAAAAGTAAATCCTACGCTATTACAAGGCTTTGGGGCAGATACATAGTTTAAACTTGCGGAAAATAAAATCCTAATTAAAACTATTACAACCCATGAGCAATTACATTATTGGAAAAGAAAAAAAAATGATAAAAGAAAAACGTCCGAATCGGAGCAACCTGTGAAAGAATAAGAAATCGGAAAATACGAGATGAATTGAATAAGAGGAAAAATGTTAGAAAAATGCAAATTTTAATATGAGAAAATTAATATATGCTGGAAATAAGATAAATAAGCTAAATAATTTTTGGGATTTTTGAAAAGATTTAATAATTAAAATGCAATTTATAATGATTTAAATGCTAAAATAAAAATAAAATAAATATGCATGCAAAAATTATATTTTTAATTTATTAAATTAAATAAAGATTTTTATGAAAATAATGCAAAAAGAAAAAATGTTTTGGTAATTTTAAATGCGTAATAAAAATCATGAAAACAATTAAAATTGAATGGAAATATTAAAATAAAAGAAAATATGAAAATAATGAGTTTGTGAAAAGAGAGAAACCAATGGTCCCTGGGAGAATCGAACCTGTGACCTTGTCTTCATAAGTCACACGCCCGCCAACCGAGCCACGCTGTTTCACCGTTGGAAAACCGGACGAGTAAGAAAGACAGCTCTCAAGCTCCGCATCACACAAGCTTCATCGCCCCGATTCAAATTTCAAAGCTAGCGCCACCGTTTCTTCGACGCTATGTCCCCGGCTAATTCAAAAATCAAGCAAACATAATATAAATAAATTCTAAGGCCATGGTTCGATTCCTCAGCATTCCGAACACATGGTATGGGTCTTGAGGTCCAATTTTTCCTAATAAGAGAAACCCTAAAACGATAGAAACCCTAATCATGGCATAACACGATTCGTGCCATGGAAATTCAATTAAAGCACCCGCACTTGTAAATACATCATTGATCACAAAACAAACACAAAACATGTTAACAATGCATGAATCAAAGAACGATTTTGAAATTTCAAGAACAAACCAAATTCTTTTCACAATTCGATGATTTTTGCAAAGTGAAGGTCCGATTCGCTCGAGGTATCAAGGAACCCGTGGATACCTCAAAACGATCGAGAATGGTCGAAGTAGGATTCCACTTGCTGAGTGACACGTTTTTTTTGAGTTTGGATTAGGTTTCGAGCAATTTTTCGTCTTTCTTGATAGGTATGCATCATATATTTATACTGGATGGATTTGGAATGGTTTTTGGAAAGAATTGATCAACATTCAATGGAAATCAAATTTTGATATTCTCATGAAATCAAATTTTCAAATTTGTCCAATTTCAATCCAATCTTGCCAAATTTGATCCAATTTCAAATTGTCTGGCATTTGTGAGTTAATTGACCTTAAGGAAAGAATAAAATCAATCTTTGCCATTAATTTCAATTTTATAATTTATTTTAAGATTTAATTTGCATTTAAATAAATAAATTACAAATTAAATAGAAAAATAAATCAAAAATTCGTGGCATTGGGCTTGGATATTCCTAATTGCATGAGGAACAAGTTAGGATGAAGAAAAGTAGGCCCATTTGCAAAAGATTTGATTTTTGAAGTATCTCTTTGTGCATTCTTCCAAAATCGCCCAACTTGGAATGGTGTAACTTGCTCAATTTTCCACATTTTGAGTGTTCTTGGACTTTTGGAAAGCTCTAAGAGTCCTCTAACCAATGTCTTTGGTCTCATCTCAATTGGAGTTACCATGCTCAAAATATCTTCAAAACAAAAGTTGACTTTTGTTGACTTTGAAAATGACCAGAATGTTTTGAGCTATACCTCTCAAATGAAGCATTTTTGGACATTCTTGTGAGACATGAAGTTGTAGAGAATTGAATTTCCTTCAAAACAAGAGGTGGTGGAAAAATTTCTCGAGAAAGTATGAGAAAGTTATGATCACCAAAGTTCGCTTGACTTTTCACCTAGAAACCCTAATTTAGAAAGTTTGACTTTTGAGCAAATCTTGAGTTTTCTTGATGAATCATGATCAACCCTTGATCAAATGATGAATGTAACTTCAAATGAGGATGTTGACCAAAATCAAGTTTTGATCGTATGTTGACCACGCTTGACTTTTGTCCATACACCCGATTTTCAACCATCCGAGCAATCGCTCGAGGAAACTTGACTTGTGAGGCTTGAAACTTGACATGGAGAATCTTGAAGCATATGAGGAGGCATGAAGGCCATTGGAGATGTTGGAAATCCATCTTGACTTGAGAGATACCAAACCCTAGTTTGGGTTGATTGTCTAGAGAGAGTTTGTTCGATCAACTCTCGAGGAATCCTGAGTATGGATGCATGAAATCTCTTGAGTAGATGGAGGGCAAATTTTGGGTATGACACCAAGGCATTTGAAATTCAAACGCGAGCGGATAATTGAAGTTAGAAAATATGCTACCGGATACGGTTCAAGACGCAGGAAGCAAGAAAAGTAGAGTGTTCGCATGTTTTTAACGTGGCAAGATCTCATGTTTCACTGCTATGGTCTAAATAGTATAAATAGGAGTCTTAGTGTTAGGATTTCGTGTGTCATATCTATTGTACAAAAATTCAGTAAACATTCAAAATACCACATGTCTAGGGAAACGAATGCTCGAATGATGTACGTATGATTGCACCAAAACTTTTATTATTCAAGAACATCTTTATCTTTCCAGTTTATCCTTTATCTTTGCATCAATGTCTTTTAACTTCTTTACATTCAAAGTCATTTAACTTTTTCTTGCATTTAAATGCTTCTTTTACTTCAAAGTCTTTTATATTTCTGAAACTCTTTACATTAACGTTCTTACTTTCCAGAAAACCTTTTACATTTCATGCTTTTATATTCATGCTTTTACATTAAAAGTCTTTTACCTTTAAAAACCATTTACGTTTTCCTGCATTTATACATTTCTTTGCAAATTGAACCTTTATGCATTTACTTGTTCAAATCAGTTTTATGTCATTTTACTTGATCATGTTATTCAGTTATTTAGTATTGTGATCGAAGTACTTTGGAAACATATATAAAAAATACTCTAAATACAAGTCTTAATTATGAACACTTATTTTGTTATTAATTCTATCCAAACGACCAATACCCCATAGGATCAATCTAGTCGATCCTGCAAGTTACCAGAGGAATTGAATAACAATTATAACGCTTATTCGATAATTTGAAGACTAGCGGTTGTTTCACCGTAAATCACCGAACAACGGGTAGTTTACATTCGCCCTGATAAGTCGCCTATCTTTATACTTTTTGTTCATTTACTTTTTATCTTTTATTTTCATTTCTTTTAATCACAAACTCATTAACGGAGAATTATCGAATCCATTTAATCAATAACCAATCTGGACACGATACGATATAACCTAACCAGATATATCACCCTAAAATAATACCAACTCTTTGCCGCTATACCGCAACAATAGAGTGTCTAAACCAAGGAATCACGAACCTCAATAGCTTTCATCCTTTCTCAAGGAGGTGAAGCTTTTCTCGATTCGTGCTCTTCAATCGAAATCAAGGTGTCAAATGAAGACTCAAGATATCCTCACAATGAGGAGTTCCATCGACGCGGCATTTGAACGTGTTTTGACATCTTGATTTGGAAGGACCTCCATGTGGTTAAGATTAACACCTAGTGGATTAACATGATCAATAGCAACAACTTCAGACCTCTGAATAACTTGCTTTAACTCTTCTTGTCCAATGGTGAGGTTCTGGATAATCTCTATGAATTGATCCATCTGGGTATCTATATGAGTATTCATCGCAGCCACAGTTGTCTGAAGTTGATCCATGATGACGACGATGTCGAAATCCGCCATAGCCTCGAGATTTGAATAAGAAGCCAGGTTGAAAGGAGTCCTCTGATTGAAATGAATGTAATGCATGATGATGAGAGAAATAAACTCTTTTTTAGATGATTAGTGCAAATGGAATGCAACATGATGATAATAACAAGTTCACAAAGACGTGAAACAGGAAGGGTATTGGTAATTAGAACAACTTATTTAGGTGGGCTCCTACAATAGGACAACTCTAGGCTTCTACCCAATAACCCCGAACAAGGTGGTTCTAATGTTTTTTGCTAAATGTTTCTCGGAGTCTCAGATCCCCTTTTAACAAATATTATCATCACGCGAGAGGCCTACATGGTGATACTATTTCCAAAAGTATACTCCAAGAAACGGCTCTTAAATCTCACCTACTTTTATCGCTATTCTAAAGTGTTTAATCTACACTTAATCATTATCACAACACAACACACCACGAGATCGTCACAAGCTAATACATCGCTAGTTAACACGACAATCATAAACCACAACATCAACCAACAACATTAAACAATGTTAACAATATGAGCAACATAAACAATCATCAATTTGGCTAAAGCCCATCGTCGATTTGGCATAAAGCCCATCGCTTTGGCATAAAGCCCATCATCACTTTTGGCATAAAGCCCATCATCACAAACATCATCACAAACATCATCACATCCTATTTGCATTAAGCGCTCATCAAGTTAAATCATCGCAAAACTCATCATTTATATTCATCGATAGTTATCATGAAATTATCAATTCATATTCATTTCATGTTCATCATAAAGATCATCACCAAACAAAGCATCATATATCATCGCAATCCAACATCATTCATCAATTAAAACTCAACGCCAAACAACTCAAACATAAACATAACCGACCCATGAGACACGACCACGTTATGCATGTGGTACCCGCCGCTTTGTCCATAAATAGGAACACTTGGCATAAAAGCCTCGCCGTCAAAGATAAAAGCCTCGCCGCTGGCATAAAAGCCTCGTCGCTTGGCATAAAAGTCCATCCTCGCCAATGCAATGTATGTGACTCGACAATAAACAACACAACACAAAACATCATCATCGCTCATCATAATTGGCATAAAACCCACATCGCTATAATTTATCCACATCAAGATAAATATATGATCGCATCATATTTACATTATGCAAAACATCACTAATAATTCATCATCATCAAAATCATGCATTCACAATTCGGAAGCATTTATTAACAACATCAATATAATCATCACATCATCATGTACGAAGACATATAACATTGCATCGCATATCAACAAGTATTCACTAACTAATACGTCGTCGCAAAGATTATGTTTAATCACCCCACTTCATTATTGATTCGTTCACTAACTTCTAAATACAGAGAAATAGTTAAACACCTATCATCGTCGCAAAATCCATCCCTAATAACCGCCATTACTCCTAATCGTCAACATCGCAATCGGATTGTCCATACGTGTCTTAAATCCCCTAAAACGAAATCCGATTCAATTAAACCGTAATTAAGCCTATTTCGCATCATCTCGCAAAACTCGCAACATCTAAAAGCTAACCTCACCACTAAGTTCTACACGCCAAACTTAGCTTCAACGTCAATTTCGCTGAATCTGAGCAACTTGTCTGCTGAATTTAAAATCGAAAATCGAATACAATCGGGTTCTAAAGGAAACGCCAAAATCGAATTTTTGTTACAGATGCATCAACACGGGCCCGTGCATCAACATGGCCCGTGGCCGAAAAGCCACCAACGCAAAATGCCCAAGACAGAATCAACACGGCGCCTGTGCATCAACACGCCCATGTTGATTGGCCGTAATCCAAAATTTCTATACAAGAGGAAACACGGCCGTGTTGATCAACACGGCCCGTTGATGGACTTATGCGGAAAACTTCATCTTTTCATTCCGAACAAGATTCCTAACGCTCGATTCGCTCTAATGGTCATCAAACCCAAATCCATACTCCTATTCTAACTCTTCTAGTCTATTTCATTCCAACAATCAAACACACAACTCATAAATCAACCTATCAACTTTACCCCCAAACCTAAAATATATCTATCAAAACCTAACAATATGAGATGGAGAATCAAACCCCTTACCTCTAGCTTGGATGATCCATGATGATTCTACAAAGCTCAATCCACAAGCTTGCATCAAGATCTTCCTCTTCTTCCCCTCTTGCTCTTCTTCTCCAAACCCTTTCTTTTCTCTCCGTGCCTCTAAGTTTGCTTGGTGTAGGAAATGGATGGAAAAGGGAAAGAAATTGGTTTTATAACTTACTAGCTTCCAAGTTCTATGTTTGGTTTTGATATTTTGGATGGAAGGAAAATGAGGAGAAATGGTTAATTATGGTATTTCTACTACTAAGCCAAGGGTGAAAACCCAATCCTCAACAATTTCTCCCCACACCCCTAACTTACTAATTATATCATCAATTAAATCAATTCAAATAATTCCGGGGAATTAAATATCGGATCCGAATAATATTTTACCGGACCGAATCGAAACGTCGCCAAATATACTAATAGGTATAACGATTGATATAAATATTCTCGTCGCGAAATAGATATCAATCGGTAACTCGTCGAAAATATTAATATAATATAATATTAATAAAAACAGGGCGTTACACCAATACCATTGCCAAGTGCATTTGAGGCTCCATCAAAGACCATGGTCCATCGGGATCCTAGTTTAGGTCCTACGTCTGGTCGAGGTTCTTCGTAATCAGTGACTAACATAATATCCTCATCTGGAAACTCAAAATGCATAGACTGATAGTCATCTACGGCTTGATGAGCCAAATTATTGGCTACTATACTTCCTTTGATCGCCTTCTATGAAGTATACTGGATGTCATATTCGGTCAAGATCATTTGCCATCTTGCTATTCTTCTAGAGAGCATGTTTCTAATATGTATTTTATCGGATCCACCTTAGAGATCAATAAGGTAGTGTGAGTCAACATATACCTGCCTTAGCCAGAGTTGCCAAAGCGCCGTAAGTTTTCTCAAGTGAGTATCTTGTTTCACAATGGTAAACTTTTGCTAAGGTAGTATATTGCATACTTTTTCGACTGCACTCGCCATATTGCCCTAACACACACCCCATTGAGTTCTCTAATATAAGTACATGATAAAAGGTTTTTTGAAGGATAGAGGATTTTGTAGGTACCTTGATTTGGTCAAAAGTCGTCGCAATTGTCGCTCCATTTCACTACTTGATCTTTCTTCAAGAATTGAAGATTGGCTCACAAGTAGCGCTAGGAAATCGGCATTGAATGTTCATAACTTCGACTTTGATTTTATTAGATATCTCGTGACGATACGTTTAACTTTTCGCTTCATAGGGAGAAACCTTCTTTCGCTTGTAGCTCTGTACCATAATGTCAATGTCTAAACTCGCATGTCTTCGTAGGACCAAGAAAATTTTTCGATATAGTCTCAAAGATCTCGGACCAATCTCTCTTGACATTGCTCTCAAGACCTGCTCCTATCTTGATTTATTTTATGTCTTCACAAGACTCTAGATTCACAATCTCGATCGGTCGCCGTGTGGTTGTATAACATGTTCTTGCTATTGTAGTAGCTCGCAAATTATCTTGAAATTACAATCTTCCTCACCTTCGCCTTCGCTTGGTAGATCGGATTATCAAAGTCATATTTTGGAATATCATAGTCATATCGATTTAGATTCTAATGAATCATAGTATTATGGGTGTATGTAAGAACACATAGATTTTTGAAAGGGTGATAAAGTAAAAGAAAGACAAAGAGCACAATATTTGAATGCAAAAGTCCAATAATTTATTGAATGAAAATATGCAAATGACAAATAATAACCTCACAACGAGCCGTGGTGCCCTGTAAGGCACTAGGCTTAAAGTTTATTGTTCGAAAGCATAAAAGCAAGAAAAGCAATTACTCGCTAAAGGAGATTGGTATGACATCTTCGCCTTCCAATTGTTGAGTTTGTCGTCTGAGTGGAAGATCCAATTGTTAATGTTAAAGTTGCCATCGCGCCTTCTATAGCATGGACTCCACTTTGTTGATGTGGAAAGGAATTTTGCCGACTTTCACGGCGTATCATCTTTTGACCTTTAATAGTGAAGCCTAAACCAGTCTTGTCAGATTTGAATGGAAAATCGGGGAGCTGACCCCAAATAGTACAGTCCTCCTTCTTTAACCACGACTTTGGCATCTTTCAGTGAGGCCATCTTAGGTGGAACTCTGGTAACTTCAGGAGTGACAGGAGAGTCAATAGACATGACTCGTGGAATTGCTTCGAAAGTTTGACAGGGGGTTTCGATGAATTCACCTTCCATTTCTATGTATCAGAATGACTGCAGATGGCTAACTATATATTATTCTTCACCATATACTGTAACAATCTTCCCCTTCATTAGGTACTTCAACTCGATGTGGTAGAGGTGATAGCTCCTGCCCCATATATCCAAGGGCGTCCGAGTAGGCAAGAATAAGCTGGACGAATGTCCATGACAAAGAAAGTAGAGTCAAAAGTCTGGGAACTGACTTTAATTGGTAGGTTGAGCTCACCAAGTACTATTCTTTTCGAACCATCAAAAGCTCTTACGATTATGTCATCGATTCATGACCACTTCTTCAAAGATTAAGTTGGTCGAGAGCGTCTAGAACATTCAGAGAAAACTAGTATCCACCAATACGTGAGACAATGTAGTGCCTTTGCATTCAATGGAGACGCAAGGCTTTATTGTGTTCCTTCTAGCAGAGCTAAATCAAGATCGAGAAACCTAAACCATTGTTGCAAAGCTAGCAATACAACCTTCGAATTGATCAAGAGTAGTGTTTTGCAAGATGTGAGCATTCTTCAAACTTTACTAAGGCCTTAGTATGAGCCTTAGTACAATAGAAGATCTAGCATGGATATCTGGACTGAGTTTGTCCCAACTGCTCCACAATATTATAGTCGCTTCTTCTTGATAATCTTCGATTTCCTCCATTTCTTGCTGGAGGTATCCTCGCGAATTCCTTTGGTACTGTCTGAAAGGTGATGAGTTACTTTTCTTTCCTCTAGCTTCGAGAATTGGTTCGATAGTAGGAATGCGAATGGGTGTAGTAGTATCTTTGAGGATAGATCTCGGGAAAATACTCTTCCTGCTCGTTACCTTGCTTGATCCGATGATGTTGTCGATGTCGATTGGTAGGTTCAACTGCAATGTCTTCAATGGTCAAAGGTTCTTGCTTGACACCATGATAGTAAATAGTGGCTCCATAATTCCAAGGTATAACTTTGTTAAAGGAATATGGTATTGGTCCGGGGAGGTAATAATCGGGGTGCCACTTCTAGGCGCAGGATCGAAAGGTGATCCTTATTGTATTTACATCAAGATACTCTTCTGGTAATCATCTCCCATCCGTTGCCTTGATGTCTTCGATTGGAATCTTATAACTTTCGAAGCGGTATATTTAACCATGAAATCAAACTTTCCATTTGTTGCCCCAAGGTATCCCGTATATCCGTATGGCTTTGTTATGCCTTCAATTTTAAGATTTTTAGCAACATCTTCACACAAATTCTCCACCGATGGAGTTTTCAAAATAGCACTTCTCGGTTGTCCATCATGCGTGAATACGCCTTTCAACCAAGCACATCCATCGATTCGATGCACACCAATGATAGTTATCGTGGCATCCTAGAAATACATATAAAGAAATTTTTCTTGACATACCATCGAGGAATATTTAGCTCGCTCACATCATAAACATAGGAGTCATCCAATAAAATTGGCACTTTACCATGGTCGGGCATTGGTGAGTTGATCACATTCGGATTTTCGACGGGAGGTTGAATTCAATTTCCTGCTTCAATCATGTCTTGTTCTTCAGGCCCAATAGTTGTTGGTGTCGTGCCCTGGCTGTCGGAGTGGTATGGACACCTTGCATTAGGATTGTACTTGAGAGGAAATGTTGACATGTTGAGGAGGATCCTCAAAGTAATGAGCCTTCTTTCAACATGTGTTGTAGTTCTAGAGATAACGACATGTTGACCTTCAGAACTGCCTTTATGGAGCGCTCTGATACGCTGTTGTCTCGTTGATGTTGCTACCGAGTGGGATCGAGATCACGACAGCCCACGGATTGATTGCGATCAACTTTGTCACGTTCTTCCGACCACACAAGATTGGCTTCTTTCTTATCACCAAAAGATCTCTTCACAAGATTAAGATGACTCTACTTGTATTTTTCCATTCTTGATTCCAACTTCGATATGTTCATCAATATCACCGGTGAATCCATCAAGAGTTGCCAATCGATGATTGAAGAATGGGCCTGCTGTTCCCATGAACATGTCAACTAACTCCCTATGGACAAGGGTGGTTGAACTCATCGCTAAATCTCTCCATTTTTAGCATACTCTTTGAACTTCTCATCACGACCCAAAGACATGATCCGTAGTTTGCGGATAGGTGCCAATTCAAAGATTGTACTAGTACCGCTAGAAAGCATCTACTAAATTATTCTAGGTATGAATGTGGGTACTTCTAGCCGATAATACCACTCCAACCGAGTTCCGATAAACTATCTTGAAAGAAATGGATCCATAATTTCCTATCTTCAAGATGAGGATGGATCTTCCAACATAGGACTTCGATGCAACGCAAGATATTACATCATACCGGCAAAGGTAGAAACTTTGAACTTATGGGAATTACCACACCGTAAACAAGACTCGGATCATCAAAGTTAAGCCTCGATACTTTCAAATTTTCCACAAGATTCGACGGTCTTCAAGTTGCTTGTATTTTTCGTTGTCGATATTGTCATCACATAGACTTCTCTTCATTTTCGCACTCATGATAGCTTCCTTCATTGTTTTTAACACTTCCTTCGCCACCGCCTTGTCCGAGAATTCGAGTTGTCTCGACCACCTTGACCGACCCTTGTGATTTCTTCCCATGTTGAGAACACCAATGGTCTTCTTCTTTCCGTGATGAGCGCCTTCGATCTTTTCGCCTTGGGCCAAATTGGTGAACATCGCCTAGAATCATGCCTCGAGCCCGGAGATCTTTGATACCACTAAGATCCATTTTTGTGAAATAAACAGAGAATAAGAAATTTCAATGTACCGTTATGAAATGTTATGCCATGATGTGCGATGTTATGCAATGCAATGTTTTCAAGGACCTTAGGAATTTAAATTTGTTAAACAAGCACGAACAAACTTTTTATTAGTTTACTTTTAGCAAGTACAAAAGAAAGTTTAAACAAATAAAAAGAAATTCCTAGATCTTAGGTCTCCCATGGATGCTTTCTTCAGGTTGAAGTAGATATTGATGCTTCGCCTCGTGAAGTAGCTTCTCAACTCTAATACCTTTTTCTCGATTGCTTGGCATTGAGCTTCAAATGTATCCCTTTATTCTTTGAGTTGAATCCAGGATCTCTTTAGTTCTTCGAAATTAATAGGCATGTTTGGATGAATAATGGTGTAGGTTCGCCACCACAAAGAATAAAGTTCCATAACCACCGGTAGAACAAAAACGGCATCATGAGGTTTTGAGCTCGAGGTTGCACCCATTTGAGGTAAGGTTCCAAAGGAATGGAATTTTGTACCCCAAAGTCTTGGTATCGCCTTCTTCACCATGCCCCAAGCGTACAAATCTTCGACGGTAGCTCGAGATCATTTTCGTAGTCAAACACAATGTCTTGAAGAAGCATATCATGAGGACCATCTCTTCGAGCATAACCAAACTGACATAGAGCTAGAGAAGGGTTGTAAGTGATACCTCCCCTTATTCCAAGGAGTGGTACATTAGGGAATTCCCCACAACGCTCAATGAAAGTGAAGTCCTTTTGAGAAAAAAGACACCAACGGAGATTTGAATTAGAGAGTGACATCAGCCTTTGAGACCACTTCAATCTTTGCTCGTTCTTCATCACCGATTGAGGAAGGTGCCAAATAAACCACTTGAAAAGTAACGGTATGCAACATATGAAAGTTCCTTGTCTTTTGGCAGGACGAGTGTGGAGAGGATGCGAATGTCCCCAAGTAAGGTAGGCACAATATTACGAGGAATATCTTGATGGTGTTTACGCTCACGAACTGGTCGGGATTAGGAAATAGCACCAAGCCATAGATTAACAAGGCCAAAATGTCTTCGAATGCATGGAAACTCAAAGCCTTTAGGAATTTCTAGCTTTCTTTATCAAAAACTTAGCAAGCAAACCCTTAACTTCACTTCTTGTTTCCCAATTAGGTTCAATGTATGATCGCTTTAGATGTAACGCTGATGCGATGTCCTTGTATTTCGGAGCTTTTTCTAAACCGGTGAATGGTATCCGATCAAGGATAGGTATCCCAAGTAGCTTAGAGAACTCTTCCAATGTAGGCACCAACTGATAATCTGGGAATGTAAAGCAGTGATGTTTCAGATCGAAGAACTGGAATGCGACGTGCATCATGTCTTCTTCAAAACCGGAGATAACCAAGTCAAGTAGATAACCATGCCTTTTGATAAACTGAGCATGATCGGGAACTTCTGAAACTAATTCCTTGAGTTGAGAAAGTATACCCATGAAGTTGATTCGATAGTCTTCCCGAAGCCATAACTCCTACAAAATAGAGCAAAGATAAACCTAGGTACTTGAAATAGTTAGAAATGATATGATGTTATGACTTTATGATGTTATGATGTCATGTTTAAAATAAGTAGCAAGCACAAGTAATTCACACAATAGCAGAGGTCTAAGGCTTGCATGAGGTATAGGTGTCTACCCCGCCGTAGTTTTAAGTGGTTCAACCCGCCTATAATAGTAACCGGTTATAGGAATCTCATATCATTGATATTTCTCGTAGGCTTTATTTTAATATGACTACCAAGTGGTCGACCGAAACATCCCGAAAGTCGAATCTTAATGAGCGTAGCATCGAGTATCAACCAACCTCATTCTGCACCGAAGCCGACCATCTCACTACCTTCTAATGGCCAAGATGGGTCAATTAGGGTTCTAAAAGTTTAGTTAGTGCTTATAACACCACGCAGACGCCAAATACTTTCCTCAATTGAACATGAGGAGCATCGGGACATCCAAAGTGTCACACTAACGTAGCCATCATTTTGACTGTTTCGGTATACGCCTAACAGTCACGACGATTTATTGCTACCTACCTAAGGAAACCTATATCCGTGTGTAGGATCCTACACAAGTATAATACCCAAGCAGCCCTTAAAAGTAAAGAAGATAAGTCAAACAATGAAATCAATAAAGTGATCTAAATCCCTAAGGTAGCCTCTCTTTAGGATTTTCCCTAGCAGAGTCGCCAGTTTTGTGATACGGTGGGAGAACTGACTTGTTTGTTTTGCATTTTATCGCAAATGTCATGGATGGCAAGATTCTCCACCGACTTTTCTTTTATCCAATTAAGGGAAGGCTAAAAGAATGGAAAAGACCTTCGTTAGATTCGAGACGGAGGCAATTATGAAAAGGGAAGGTATTAGCACCTTTCCATCCGTAGTTATCTATGGCTCTTAATTGCTTATCTAACTTTATAAATTGTTTTCTATGTGTGTGTTTAAAAATATGTTTTTGAAAAGGCATTTCACTTTGACTTCGTAATAATTCTCGCTGGAATGTATACGAAGTGTTTGAAAATGTTTTGTTTTGGAAAAGTGTTTAACTTTGTAATGATTCACTGAATGTATACAAAGTGTTTGAAAAGTTTTGAAGTGTGCAAGTGTGAAGAGTGTGTTATATTCAGATATGTTATCTTGTATTTAGAAGTGATCTATGTTGTTTTTAATCTTGCCATACACGCCTAGTTACTAGCAGTTAAATATGTACAGAAATTAAAATGCGGAAAGTAATGTGCGGAAAGTAAATCCTACGCTATTACATGGCTTTGGGGCAGATACATAATAGGAGTGCGGAAAGTAAAGGCGTAAATGTAAATCTATGCTATTACATGATAAAAACTTCATACCTATACATCCTTTCTAGAATTTTAAATGCTAAATAAGAAATAGATAATCGTAATAATGAGAAAATGTTAGTAAAATGTTTTGGAAAATAGTAGAAAAAGGTTTTAGGTTAGTAATCCTAATTATTAGAGAAGAAAATATTTTTTGGGAATTTTCTAATTAGTTTTAATGTGGAAAAATAATTAAAGGTTAATTTATTGGTTAATTAACAATTAATTAAAATATAAGTAAAAATGATTTTTTTTATGTCAAAATTAAATAAGCATTTTTCCTGCCTAAATGCAAAAAGAAATATTTTTATTTTATTTTGTAGTGTTAAAAAATATTTGAAAAGAAATTAAATTGGAAAAGAAAAATATGAAAATAATGGAAAAAGTTAGCTTTGGAAAAGGATCAAAAATATTGTCGAGCCAAGGATCGAACCTCGTCCTCTGGTTATATGCGTTGTCTTACCAACCGAGCCAACTCGCTTTGTGTTAGTAAAATAGAATAAAAGATTATAAAGGAAAATAATTTCGGGAACATTTGAAACCAAAACGCGCACCAAGGGTCATCTTCCTCGCTTGAAAATTACCCACGGCCTTACCCATCGCCTGGTAAACTTATACCTACAGATTACCCCGTAGCTAGATCCTTGCAAAAATCAAACTTGCCAAATATCAATGATAAATTAGTTATGAATACATGAATCGATTGAATCGATCCACTAAGCATGATGGTACCACTCATTTGGTCCAATTTTCCCTGCTTTGGAAAACCCCAATTCAAGGTTTTAAACCCTAACAATGACGAATTCTTCGCTTTGCACCTAATTTTCAATTAAACTATCCGACATCATCGAAACTTCATCACAAACACAAATGTATGGTTAAATTAAATTAATTATGCATGAAAACATGAAATCGATTTTGAGAATACAAGGAAAACCGTGATCCGATATTGCGCTTCGTGATGTGTTGCTTAGGGTCCGAACGGTTCGAGGATCACTAGAAGCGATTGGAATGCTTGAATGACCGGATCGATGCAAAATTTTGGCTGCCAATTGCTTGAAGCTCACGCTTTTTGCAACTTAGGTTAGGGTGCTTGAGGCCGGAATTCGCTCTTGTGGCATCCGGGATCAATGTGTGTATATACTAAAGTGAATTAGGTCAAGAATCATGAAGGAAATATATGTCAATCAATGAGAAAATATTTGATTTTGAATGAAACCAAATATTTCCTTTTTATCAAATCTCATTCAATTCCTTTGCCAATCAATGATTTTCAAAATTGACAAATGTATGGTTTGCTTGGTCCTCAAGAATGATAAAAATCAATCTTGCACTTAATATTTGATTTTATATCTTTTATTTTAATTAAATTGAATTTAAATGAATAAAAATTCAAAATAAATAAAAATAAAAGATAAAAGTTGTGGCCTTGGGCTTGGAGGTTCTAATTCGATAAGAAACAAGTTTGAACCAAGAAAAGTGAGGCCTGCTTAGAAAATTTTTGGTTTTTTCAAGTATTTCTCTTCATACCTCCTCAAAATGTCAAACTTGCACAATTTGTATCTTGCTCAATTTTCAACATTTTTGGGTGTTCTTGGACTTTTTAGAAATCTCAAGATGTCCTCTAAACACTACTTTTGATTTCATCTTCATTTAAGTTTCCATGTTCATGTAGACTTCTTTGCAAAAGATGACTTTTGTTGACTTTAAAAGGACCTGAATGTTTTGATCTATAACTTCCAAATGAAGCATTTATGGCCAAAGCATGTGAGACATGAAGTTGTAGAGAATTGAATTCCTTCAAAATAAGCTTTGGGTTGAAAATTTCGATAAAGTATGTGAAAGTTATGCCCGGTCAAAGTTCTGTTGACTTTGTTTGAAAACCCTAATTTAAAACTTTGACTTTTGATCAAATCTTGACTTTTCTCGAGGAATCATGATCATCCATTGATCAAATGATGAATGTTACTTTAAAATATTGGTGTTGACCAAAATTATGAAGTTTGACCGTATGTTGATCGAGTTGACTTTTTATCCAATACATTGATTTTTAACCATCCGAGCAATTAGATGAGCAAATTTGACTTGTAAGGCTTGAAACATGACATGCCGATCCCTCAAGCATATGATGAGGTATGATGACCACTTGAAGAATTGGAAATCCATTTTGACTTGAAAGGAGCAAAACCCTAGTTTAGATTGATTGCTTAGAGGGTTTGTCCGTCCACCCGTGAAATCCTTAAATATGGAGATGTGAATTGTCTTGAGAAGTAGGAGGGCAAATTTTAGGGTATGACAATAACCAAATTAATTAATTAACCACCCTATAAATAATTAAAATAAATACCGAATCGATTAAAATGAATTACGTGAAATCGTGTTTACACCCAACACCTTCATCGTGTGGGTTAGAAGGGATGTATTTTAGTCTCACATTTTTTAATAAATGTGTTATGTTTACAAGTGAGGACAATCATCATCTTACAAGTAAATTTTATAGGGATGGGTTAAATCAAACTCATACAAATTTTAATATAGTATTAGAGTCTATCAATCGACTTTAGACTATCCACCGCTTAAATCTATACACCAAGCTCATAAGTGAGATGGGCATGAGGAGTATATTGTGAAAATCTCAATTCACATATTTGTTAGACATAAAACCTTGAAAGTATTTATGTAATATGACACTTCTTATCTTACAAACTAGTTTTTGTAAGAATGAGTTAGGTGAAACTTTAATTTAAATCTTATGTTTGTTTAAATCTTATGTTTGATACCATGTAGCATTATAGGTGAAGGTTTCGTCATTGCAAAATTGTTTGCGAAGACATATATAGTACAACCATTGCAGTGTTGTGGTGATTTTGTGATTTATTTATTTTTTTTACAATCATCTATTTTGCGTTGAACTTTAGATTATTTGTAATGATTTTTCTAAACAAAATTTTACAATTTTATCTACTGCACTTACATTCATATTTTGCAATTTTTTTCCTAAATAGATCAAATGAAGATTTTTGTTTGTATTATATTAATTAACGTTAAGTTAGCAATTCAATGGAATATAAAGACAAACACGTCATATTGATGCACCTAAGAGACATTTAACCATTATTTTAATTTGAAGATTTGACATTTTTAACACTATAAAATGATCATATAATTTTCTATTTCTACAATCAAACGAGGAAAATATGGCAAAAATACTAAAATTTGTTTATCTTATGATTATTTTTCAATTCATATATGTCACTCTAAGTGAAGGCCTACGTAAGTTCATTTTATATTTTTTCTCTCTTAAATTTGTTTATGTTATACACAATGATTTAATTTCTATTTGTAACATTCTTCTTTTTTTATTATTATTTGACGTCACAGATTTGTATATATGTGTTGATGTGAAAGAATGTTATGGAAAAGTAACGTGTGTTGCTCCTCAAGTTGAAAAGTGCTTATATAGTTTATGTCGTTGTGCGTGAGTCGTAATTAAGTTGAGAAATAATTTCATGGAATTTCTAACTTCTAAGACTATACTTATATTTAAAATAATAATATTCGTACTTTGTGATATTTTTTACAATTTAGCATTTGTTCAGTCGGAAGAATATTATTGTATTGTATTATACAAATGTTGTTATTTTACAAATATTGTTCGATTGGAAGAATATGTAATAAATAAGGGAATTATATGACTAAATAGCTAAATAGTATACTTCTTCATTTATCATTGATGAGCTTTATTTATAAGTAAAATTTATTAACTCAGAGAACAAGCATTGTTGTGTGACATATATTAATTGAATTGAAATAATTTATGAAGAGTTAAATAAATATGCACTACAAAAAAAACCTCATTAGCCACGTGAAAATCGTGGCAAAATTAAAAACACGCCATAAAAAAACAACGACGTGATGCAATATCTCGGGGAACAAGTGGCAACTTTGTATGACGTGTTTTCATATCACAAAATTGTGACGTGGTATTCACGCCGCTAATGCTTTGCATAGGAAAGACAAATAATATTTTATTAGCGACGTGGATTACATGTCACAAATTTGTGACATGATTCTCACGTCATTACAGTGACGTTTTTGTTTTTAAAAATTATTTAGTAATTATTTTTATATTAATTAATTTATATAATCAAATTTAAATAATAAAATTTATAATAAAATTGTATAATAAAAATTATATAATAAAAATTATATAATAAAATTTATATATAATTTATATAATCAAATTTAAGTAATAAAATTTATATAATAAAATTTATATAATAAAATGTATATAATAAAATTTATATATTAAAATTATTATAATAATATTATTTTATTATATATTCAATAATAAAATTTTATATAATTTAATAATTTAAAATGATAAAATAAATATCTTACATAAATGCAAATTTAAAACAAAATAAATAAAATGTTTTCACGGGGCATCTTCACCCGGATAATTATCAAGATCAAAGTCATCAATTCCGTCATTATCCGGCTGTGTATTAGGAACATTTTGATTTCCACCACCTTGTATAAACCTTCTCATCCGCTCCTCCATATCGACGCTTCTTCCGCATGATCTCCAATCCGCCCTCGCTTGCCTCATTGTCGCCATTTGGGCCTCCATTTCGCCCGACTTCACTTGTTGTCAATTGTCTTATCTGCTTCAAATTGATCCTGTCAAGTTCTTAACGTGACTCTCCTCTCCATCTCTAAGTCGTTGAAACAGACACGATCACTAAGCCGTCGGCCAAATTTCCACGCAAAAAGAACCATTAGGCCCTTTTCCATTAACTACTTCATTCCAAATATAGAAATCAACATCACCATTAAGCTCCCCTCCTCGACCTATATTGAGGATTGTGTTCCAAAAGTGCAAGCAATGTCTCGATAATCATCCTACACATACATTAAATAATAAAATTAAAAAAATTTACATTATATATATATAATATATATATATATATATATATATATGTATGTATATATATATATATTAAATTATACTAAATTAATACATGTATATATTAAATTATACTAAATTAAATATATTAAAATTGTCACGTGATTTTCACGTGGCAATTTATCACCACATGAAAATCATTCACGTGGCAATTTATCAGTTGCCACATGATAAGCACGCCACAATTTATAGGTTGCCACGTGAAAATAACGTCACAAATTTTGTTATTAACTTAAAAAACATAAATTAAATAACTTAAAGCTCATGCGTCATCGACAAAACCTCCGATTTCTTTGTCCGAGTCCTCGAATCAACTCAATGATTAATGGTGGTCTCCCCAACTCCTTAGTCTAAACAATAAAATTAAAAATAATTAGTAAAAATATTATGAATAAAATATAACTTAAAAATTAGTAATTTTACCATCCACGGACATGTTCGAAGACTAATATTTCCAACAAGATTGACACATCCCCTTTTCGATGCCCTCATCTTCTTAAAAGTTTTGATTTAGCTTTTGAATTCGCGAACCCCAATATGTAAGAAGTTCGCCAAAACCTCTACGCCTATCCAGCTAGGACGGATACCATGAAGCTCATAATTCTCCTTAACTCCGCCGATTATATCGTAAAATCTTCTAAGTTCGCTATAATAGATTTTTTCCATAATTTTCTCATTCAACGGATCCCACACACATTTTTCCCGCAATGTTGTATGAAAAGTCATTAACGGTCCACATCAAGGCAACTCACAATGTAAAGTTCTCGCTTACGGATATATCATAAGTCTATTCTCCAATCCACAACCTCTTCAAATCATCAATTAAAAGTTGTAAGTACACATCAATTCCTTTTGATCTGTAAGGGTTCGAATAACGCACGCCAAAAACATGTATGGTTTTGTCATGCACATCTCGTGAGGGAGGTAAGGGTTACAATAATCGCCAACAAGAATACGCATTTCTCGACGCTTGCACGACGGGCAAAACTATTAGAGCATAATCCAAGCCCCGACATTTCTAGGTTCGCAAAGAAAATATGGATGTGTCCGATCAAAGTGCTTCCATGCCTCACCATCGATGGATGTCGATAGTGCCGTAACTTGTTTGGTTTGTATGATGCCATATCATTTGACTTGCATCGTATCAGCAAACATTCTTTTAACCTTGGTATTATAGGAAGATAAAACATGGATTTTATCTACACGCTTTTGCTTGCTATTAATCTACCATCAGAACTTGATATCTTGGACTATTACAAAACTTACACTCCTCTAAACTCATTGTCATAAAACAACATGCAACCGTTAATGCAACAAATAATCTTTCTTACTTTTAAACCCAACTTCGACACCCACTTCTTTGCATCATAATAACTTGTAGGCAAGTTGTCTTCGAAGTGGAGTCCAACATCATTTTTGCAAAATGTTCCAGACATTGATCAGAAACATTCCAATTTGACTTCACGCCAATAATCTCACACACATTGATAGCTTTGAGTCTGACGACCCCTCAAACAACGGCGTATTCATCTCATTCAACAATTGATAAAATTCTTGCGCTTCCTCATTCGCAACTCTTCCCCGTCAAAATTCCGTGTTCATCATATGTCACGTTCACACCAAAAGCATCCTCAACCATGTCACCGATCAAATTAAAGTTCTCCTCATACTCCATAACCGGTCGACTACTTGAAGCATGCGTGTTGCTAGTCTCTGGTACATTACCCGGTAGTTCTTCACCATTATACGTCCAAACCCAATACTTTTCAATGAATCACCTTCTATGCAGATGACGTGTTACTTCCTCTGGGTCACTAATTATTGGTCTACATTCACATTTAAGACAGGGACACCTAACCCCTCCTTCGCTTCGACAACACTCCTGAGCAAACGCACACTTAATAAACCCATCAACTCCTACTATAAAATTAGGTTTAAGTCCACTTCTTCCTGGATATGTTCTATCGTACATCCAACTACGATAATACCGATAATATTCCATACTGCACATTTATACAATCATTGTCTTTTCATTAGAGATATTAATCAACTTTAATATTATTCTCAAACGATACTATTTAATTACTATTCTTAAAAATATTAATTTTGTTTAATTAACTATTAACTTTAACTTTAACTTTAACTACTATAAACAAATATAAATTTCGCTTTTTATATATATACTAACATAAAAATAAATATTCAAATGTAAAATATATAATTTTTATTATATAACAATAATATCAAAAACAATAATATAATATATATATTTTATTATATATACAACAATAATATTAAAAACAATAATGTAATATGTATACTTTTTATTATATATATATAACAATAATATTAAAACAATAATATAATATACACTTTTTAATTATGTTTTTATAAATTTTATTTTAATATATAATTTTTTTTCATATCTTTAATATATAAATAAAAACTAAAACTACTATAATAAATATAATATAGATTTTTGTTTTTAAATATGTTTTTAAATTTATGTGTTAACATATATATACATCTATAAAAATAAGACTTTTAATTTTATGTTTTCTAAAAAATTTAGTTTAATATATACTCATTTTTTATTTATTTTATATGTATATACTAACAAAAAATTTATATGTCTATAATATGCAATAATATTAACAAATTTTTTATATTTAGAATTTCTTTTAAATATTAATATATATTAACAATATAAAAATTTAATTTATTAACATATAATATATTAACATATTAAAAATTCTAATTTTTTTATATAACAAATTTAATTTATTCTATATGTATATAATAATAATATTTCTGTTTAATAATATATTAATATATAAAAATTTAATTTTCAATTTATTTTAAACATTAACCTATAATACTAACCTAAAACTAAATTTGCATAAATATAAAATATATATAATACTAAACTAAATTTTCAAATAAATGTAATATATATAACACTAATCTATATAATACATATAAAATATAAAAAAATGCATAAATACCTTCTTCACTTAATTTGCTTCTTCTTGTACAGTGTCTTGGTGTTCTTCTTCAAAATTTCTACAAGTTAAACAAAACAAATTTTATTATATTTTTACCAAGATAATAAATAACTAATAAATTAATTAAATAAAATTTACTAACATATAATTACCTTGTTCTTCTTCAACGATTTGGGATGGAAAAAATTTGTTTTGGGAATTTAGGGATTGAGATGGAGGCCAACAGAGGAAGAAGAAAGGAAGAAGAAAAGAAGAAGAGGAAGAAGATGAAGATGAAAAACAAATGATGGATGTAACGGTGAGTTGTGTTTTAGAAATTTAAACAACAAGTAGCGACGTGACTGTCACGTCGCAACATTGCCACGTGAGACTCACGTCGCTACACACCCAACGGAAATATATTTTACTTTCTCCCTCTGCCACCCTGTCACCAATCAACTTTAATCTCCCCCTTAAAAGTAGCGACGTGGTTATCATCACTACCAAATTTCAAAAAACATTTAAACTCCCTCCAACTAAACGTGGCATACTTTATTTAAATTAATTTTTTCTACTCTGTAGCGACGTGTACATCACGTCGCAATTTTTTTTTTTTAAAAACAAACTCTGACTTGCTTGTGGCTTAGTTTTTTTATTATTAAAATATTTTGTGATGTGGTTATCACGTCGCAACTAGATTTTTTACCCACGTGATAACCACGCCGCTAATATATGTCGGACCATATTTCTTGTAGTGATGATTCGAATCAAGTTTTGAAACAATGATCACTAGTATTAAAGATTACATCCGCTTTTTAATTAAATTTACACCCATTAAATTTCCTAAAAATCGGATGTATATATTGGATGAGAAATATCTAATGCGCTTACACTCATTTAAAACGAGGATAAATACGTTATAGATTATAGGCTAAATTACAGCTTTGGTCCCCTAGTTTAGTTTTCACGATTGTCCCTATTTTGTTTTAAACACTTTTGGTCCCTCATCCCTACTTTGAATACAAAAACACTTATATGTCATTTTTTTAAAATATGTGACATATAATAAAATATCAATTGTGTGTTATACAATTACAAGGAAGGAAAACATGTATTTTAAAAGGTGAAACATAGTTGTTTTTGTAGTCAAAAAGGAATGAGGACCAAAAGTGTTTAAAAAATAGAGGACTAAAATCGTGAAAATACTAAAATATGAGGACAAAAAATGTAATTTAGCCTAGATTATACTATTTTTTAAATAAAATCGGTGTAAATAGGTTCTACGTTACATCCTATTTTAATGAAAAAACGGTTGTATTTATTTTATTTACACCCGATTTTAATAAAAATCGAGTGTACATATGTTCTTATTTACACCTTATTTAAATAAAAATTGGGGATAAATATATGCTAATTTACACCATTTTTAATAAAAAATCGTGTAATTACACCATTTTAAATAAAAATCGTGTAACTACACCTTTTTAAATATAATTTTATATTTTTTAATATAATTTAAACCTGCTTTAAATGCTACATTACACTCTATTTTAGTTATCACATTTCTTCGTATTTCATGTACTAAGAAATTCATGATATTTCAATTATAATAAAATACTTATTTGTTTGTCAATAATAGTAGACAATGGGGACTTTAACAAATAAATTTGTAGTTTATTCATATTGAATTAAATAATTAACAATTATAACAAATAAATTTGTAGTTTATTCATATTGAATTAAACAATTAACAATTATAATAAAATACTTATTTGTTTGACATTAATAGTAGACAATGGTGACTTTAACAAATAAATTTGTAGTTTATTCATATTGAATTAAACAATTAACAATGACAAACTTTCACAACTTCAAAACAATAAAAATGGGCATTCCGAGAATCGAACTCGTGACCTCTCGCACCCAAAGCGAGAATCATACACTAGACCAAATGTTCTCATATGAAAATTTTTAGTTTGTAAACAACATAGTTGGGACAAACATTTCGTGGAAAAATTGAAGTACATACCTTTTATTTTCCCTATGTGATCACTACACAAGTGGATGACATGATTTATTTGATGTTGGGGATCCGTATTCCACTTCACGTTTAAGAATTCAATCCAATCAATCAATCAAATAGTGCAACTGCAAATTAAAATAACAAAAAGCATGTTAAATCTATGTCCTACATACTGGAGAATGTGCTCCTTTGTAGTATTCCACATTATGCCTATCGCTTTCATATTGTTTCGTCATCCATCTTAAGGCCCAGAGGATTTTGGAATGATGTAATAGTTGATCTCAAGAAGAGTTGAAGTTTAAATAAATAATAATCTCTAGATGAAAGACAAATCCTGTTAACAAATGGGAAAAGAAACAACTTGCCATCAAGTCAATAAACAGGAAGAGATGTGTGTAGAGAGATTATTTTAGAAGGAACAACAGGAAACCTTGTTAAATTTGAAAACATAAATAAAGCCAAAAAAATTTTCAATTGCATCAATAATAGATGATTACCCTTATCATGTGTACAACGGAAATCCCTTCGAGATTTGATAATCATAATTTTTCCCCTTGAGCTTATCATATGTGTTAGAAGCTAACTCAATTTCATCAATAACAGTAAAGATCCCTATTATTTTTCCTACACGCTCATTGCTAATAGATGCGAGTAGAATAAAAAATGTACTCGTCTTCCTTTTTTCCAAAGAGCATCTTTGTTCTAGCACTGTCTATGACTTCTCATGCATACTCACATATAAAAGTTCCAACTCGAATAGCACCCCACGATCTAAATTGGGAGCATGTTAGAAATAATGTGTAACATCCCAATTTTGTCTAAGCGTGTGAATTAAGGCTAATGTACCTAATGAGAAATAATTATGCTCATAAGGATCTAGCTAGAAATGAAATAAGTGTCAAAACGGTAATTTTGGCATAGTTGGGGCATAGTGGTCTTTCCAAGGCATTTCATTGATTCGTAGAAAATCGAATGGAGTGAGAGGAAGAAAGGAAACGTGAGTCAAGAGAGAAAAGGAAAATTTCTCAAATCAACTTCTTCCCTAACCACAATGGAAGCATGTTGGATCTTTATGCAAGATAACTTGATTCATCATCATCTTCATCTCTCAACCATACAAGATCAAAATCTCCATGAAATTGAGGTGAGTTCCATAGATAGTAACTTGGGTAAGATTTTGGGGAAAATTGCATGCTTATGGGATTAGATAGTGAGTATGTGATGCATGCTTCATTAATTGTTGTAAAATATGTTTTATTGATGCAATTATATGCCTTTGAATGTGATTACATGATTGAATTCGAATTTGGAATGTTATGGAATGTTTGGGGTTGTTTGGAATTTGTTTAGGATGGATTTAGAACCTTAAAACGAGAAAACTGGTTCGGGTTCAGAAATCAATTACCATATAGGTGTTTACGGTGATTTCGCAAACAACCGCTAGTCTTCCAAATTACTGTTTTGGTTACTTACGGATCGACTAGATTGATCCTAGGACATGTGTCATAATTAATTATGTCTGAGTTAAGTTTCATGTTCCTATTTGTTATTTTATAGATTTTTATCTTCAATGTATAATATAAGAATCTTAAAGTAATTCTATGAATTTGTTGAATTTGTTTGGTAATAGTTCCTTATGTAACGAAATATATCGACAAGCATAATGTTTAAAATAATTATTGACTTGATTTGAGAAAAGACTTTGAAAGTGAGTTTGTAAAGTAAATTGGATAAAACATAAAAGACTCTTTGATTGCATATAATGCTGCACCTGGGCACAACAACATCTCCTGGTTCCTTCGTGGCAATGGAACAAGTAATCACACAAGCTAGCATCCTTCTTGGGTAGCCTCCCTCCTCTGTTCGCTTTCCATTTCTAGGCATCTTTCGACTTCCTCCATTTCTGCATTAGGCTGCTTGAAATCAACCATATGCACACCCAAAGCCTGACCTTCAGTGATCTGGACTTTCTTAAATTTCGCCCTGAGGCCTTCAATAGCCTCAGCCATTTTCTTATCAGCAGCAATGAGCCTTCAGAGCCTCATTGAATCATTATATATCGTCCTAAGAACCTTTGAAGACTTTTAGCAGCCTTCAATTCGCTTTGACTATGACGAAATCTTCATCCTCTTCGAATTCACTATCATGCTCACTTTCTTCTCACAAACTTCTACCATATTGACATCCAATGATTTAGCATAGTTAGTCTCCGCCATCAGAACGGTCCGTATCAACCTTCATTGAGTTTTTGTCTTGTCGAAAACTTTAGTCTTCCTTCTTTAATGGCACTCAATCAAACTCAAAAGAAAGCATTGTGAGGTTTTATGGATTAAAAATTATGATATTTGCAAAGCTTCTTCTTTCGTTGTTCCAACGGAGGAATTTTAAGATTAGAAGGCACTATTAATTGGCGATCTTTGACAAGAAAATCAAATATTTCATCACATTTAGTTATGTCAAACGATAGACTTGCTTAGGAATTTATCATTTTTCTCATTTTCGACGGATTTTTCCATTCAAGGATCTTAACTTTGCAAGAATAAGGGGTGCTTACTTTAATTTCGAAGATCCACTTCGAGTTGATCGAATCCATAACGATCCCGATACTCATCCTCAATTTCTTCTTCAACCTCTATGTAGGCTATTCTTTCTTTTTATAATTCTTACTAGCCCTAGCCTTTTCTCGCTTTTAATCTTTCTACTTGTCAAACTCATTCGCTAGTGGGCCATATCCCTTAAGTATTGTGTATCTAGTTTCTTTCGAATAGAATAATCTAGGCCACCAACACCATTTCACCAATTCATGTTCGGGGACCACAAGAAACATCTAGACTTTAAGAGGCGGAACCTATTTAAATAGTCATCTATTGGTTCTGTGAATTTCCTCTTAGTGCTTGATAATTCCTTTAAACTTATCTTAGACCGACCCATGTAAAATTGTTCATGGAATAACCTCTTTAAATAGGTCCAAGTATCTATGGACCCCGGGGAAGAGTCAGAACCAAGTGAAAGAATTTTTGTTAGAGAACTTGGAAAATATTTTATCCTAAGGTTTTTCTTATTTGCCAAATCTTCTCGCTTTGCTAAGTATCTCTATATGTTCAACTGTTGATTCACTTGTGTCCCCAACTAATTTTGTAAACTTAGGGACTTTACAACCCCCGGTAACTCAGATTTTAAAATATAATCTACAATAAAGACGTGTTATTTGGTCTCCTAAACTCGAGCTTATACCATTCTCGGGTCATGATTCATTCGATCATGGTAGTCGATTATTTTTGCCACCATATTATCATTTCTAACCCTATGAACAACTTCACTCGCATTTTGTTCCCTATTTACAATCATTATTCTTCTAGGTTTTTCCTCTTGTATTTCCTGAACTTCTTGTTGCCTTAACCTTTCCCCTATATTCCTGTCTTCGATCACTTGTCTAGGAGGTCGAATTTGTTCAATGGTGGGTTCTTCATTTTGAACCATCTTGATTTTGCCTATGTCTTATAGAAGATTGTGGCACCAAAGAAATCGTTATTCGAGCCATTGGATGTAATTCTCTTGGTTGGTTCTATTAATGTTCGGATTAAAGGAGTGAAGATGGCATTCATTTCACGACATAGGAGTCCTACCATATCATGATTACTATCATCCATTTGTTGCTTAAATGTCACCGATTATTTGTGTGAGGGTGGGTATTTGGGTGAAACTCCTTAAATTCGTGTTTCCAAATGATTCATTCTAGAACCGCACTTGGATCGGGGAAAGTTGATGCAATGTGTAATCCTTCCATGTAGGAAGTTGGCATTCCATATCGGGGATTTTAGGTCTAAAGGCATCAAGCATGGAGGTCTTATAGAGTCAAATATTGGTGGGCTTGGGTTCCTTGTTTGTCTAGATTGCATGTGACAAGTTCGATGGCATCTCCATCGTGCCTTTAGGGATTGAATTCGAACTACCTATGGCTGCAGAATTGTGGCCATTGGTATGGCCTGCTAAATAGGGATTGATTAGATGCATCGCCCTTGTTGGGATTTTGTCCCCATCTTGGTTAATGTATTAACCATTCTTTAGTATGTTTCCTTCTAGGAATTCGTTGTTACTATTTGTTATTTTACCACTTCTAACATATAACAACACAAAGTCTAGACTCGTAAGATCTTTTAAAGGTTTCTAATGGAACTAAACATGTGAAGCAACTCGATTTTAAAAATCATTTAAATTTCGAAACTAGTGAAATCGCTAATTTAATTTTATTTGTTCTAAAAAGAACGGAAAATATAGATAAAACCCCATAGATGCGGATAAGGAGGTCTACGACCAAAAATATGGAATCGGGAGTTATGTATGGGGAAGGTATCAACACCCTTTACATCCATCGTATCGATGAGACCCATTTAGTTCTAAGTGTTTGTGTGTGTTTATTGCTAAGTAATGAATAAAGGAGAAAAGGATTTGTTTATTATCATTTTGAGTTCGACGTTTCAAAACCGGTGCCTACGTATTCCTTGTGCAATGGGAAAGTCAAAACTTCGTAGTTCCTCTTAAAAGGTTTTAAATTGGTCAGGTCGATTTTATAAGAAAATCATGCATTAGACATTTCAAATGCTTGAACTTGGGCTTGTTTAGTTTGTTTGAAAAGCTTAAGCCCTCGCTCGCTTGAAATGACTATTGCACACTCTTTTGTTGAAAAGAGTTTTAATGATCGCATGAGCGATAAAGGATTTTGATCATGTATGAGCGATAAAAGAATTTGAATGAGTTGAGTTGATTTTAAGTCAGGATGACAAATTTAAACATTAGGCTATCATTTAATGATTCGAGTATTCGAAATCAGCAAGTTCAACCAATCATCCTCATCCAAAATCTTTATTACGAAGACAAATGAAGTGAAACAAAGTCCAAAATTATAAGTGTGCGAATAAAGTATTTAAGTCGTTAGGCTATCATCTAACGACCTAAATATTTTAACTTCAATTAAACCTGTCGCATCATCCAACAATTTAATCGAATGTCGCAATACTAAGGTTTTTATTAAAATGAGTGAGAAGTTTTTAACTTATTAGGCTATCACCTAACAACCTAAAAATCTTCAAATATGTTTAAACCATCAAGCTAACGCCTAATGATTTAAACAAACCCCACCTAAATTTATTATGAAAACATTTTGAAAACAACTCGACGTTGGATCGAGGTTGGAATTTTAATTATGAAAGTGTTTTTAGACACGTTTGAGATGATATGGAATTAGATTAATTTTAATGTTGGTCGTGTGCGAAGTGTACAATGGTGAATATATACCGAATAAATGATAATTATCACACAACACAAATTTAAATTTAATTATTAGAAACGATTTTTTCTGTTTGATGAAAAAATCAACTAATAGTTTAATCGATAAGTCATCAAATAGAAACTATCGAGCTAATTATTACTTAGTACATCGCACAAATGATATCATTTACATAAAAATAAATTAATTGGAAAGATAAAGGTTTAGAATTACCTCTGTATGAAGAAAGTTCAAGGTGCAAAATGAAATCCATCTAATCTTGTTGATCGGTCAAGAAATTTCAGAGACGCGTCGCGATCTAGATGTGTCGATCTTTTTCTCCAAAATACGCCAACGGCCAAGGTAGTGTAATACTTACCGATTACCTTTTACTCTTTCTTTCTTTTTTAAAACAAATTAATTAACCAAAAGAAAACATAAATGAAATGAAAAGAAAAGAAAATTAAAAAATAAGGTGGTGACACTTGTCACCGCTCATACCCCAAAGTTTGCCCTCCTACTTCTCAAGAATTCCATACATCCATACTCAAGGATTCCTCGGGTTGGTCGACAAACCCTCCTAGACAATCAACCCAAACTACGGTTTGAAATTCTCGTGATCAAAATGGACTTCTAACATCTCCAATGGTCATCATGCCTCCTCATATACTTCAAAGAATCTCCATGTCAAGTTTCAAGCCTTACAAGTCAAGTTTCGCACAATGATTTTGGTTAAAAATCAACAGATCTAACAAAAGTCAATGTGGTCAACATACGTCAAACTTCATGATTTTTGGTCAACATCCATATTTTGAAGTAACATTCATCATTTGATCAAGGGTTGATCATGATTCATCAAGAAAACTCAAGATTTGGTCAAAAGTCAAACTTTCTAAATTAGGTTTTCTAGAAAAGTCAATCGAACTTTGAATGAGCATAACTTTCTCATACTTTATCGTAAAATTTTCCACCACCTCTCATTTTGAAGAGAATTCAGTTATCTACAACTTCATGTCTTACAAGCATGGTCATAAAATGCTTCATTTTAAAGATATGGATCAAACATTACAGGTCCTTTTCAAAGTCAACAAAAAGTCAACTTTTTGTAATGAAGTGTTATTGAGCATGGAAACTCCAATTGAGATGAAACAAAAAAGGTTGTTTAGAGGACACCTAGAGCTTTCTAAAAAGTCTAAAAAAACTCAAAAATGTTAAAAATTGAGCAAGATACACCTTGCACAAGTTGGGCATTTTTGAAGAGGTGCACAAAGAGAAATACTTGTCAAAATCCAAAATTTTGCAAACGGCCTAACTTTTCTTGGTTTAAACTTATTTCCTAATTTGGAACCTCCAAGCCCAAGGCCACAAATTTTATCTTTATTTTTCTATTTAATTGGATTTTAATCATTTAAAAGGCAATTAAATTAAAATAAAAGGTAGTAAGATCAAAATTAAATGCAAATTGGATTTTCTATCATTCTTGAGGTCCAAGCAACTCATAAAAGTCGGAAATTTCAAATTAACATTGATTGGCAAGAGAATTGATGAAAATTGATCAAAAGGAAAGATTTGGTTTCATACCAAATCAATTTTTTTACATTGATTGATTCATTATTTGCTCTTGATTTGACCTAGATCCATCTACTATATATACACAATGCATACACATGAAAAAGAATGTAAAATTGCCTCAAAGAACCCTAATCAAACTCGAAAACTGTGGTTTTCAAGCTACTTGCAGCCCTAGTTCCACTTGTTTCAATCGATTCCAATCATCCCATTGCATTCCGGAGGTCTCTTGAATCGATCCGACCCTTACAAATCACAAAACCATCAAGAATTGTGGAATTCGATTTCGTTTGTTCATCCTTTTCAAAATCAATTTTTGATTATCATGCATATTTAACATGTTTTGATGTTTGTTTTGTGTTTAGAATGAAGTTTCAAGCTTTCGCGATAGTTTGATTGCATTTAGGTACCGAATCAAATCTACCATGGCTGTAGTTCCTCCGTCAATCGATCTTCCAAATACGTAAAATCGACCAAACCAGACCACCATCTTGTTTAGCATGATGTTTACAATCGATTCATGTATCCATAACTAATTTATATTGCTTGTATGAGATTTTGGAAATTTGCAGGGCCTATATCGTCGAACCAAGCTGACGATAACCGTTTGAAAATTCAAACGAAGAAGATGATGATCTTCTGCCGTAACTGGGTTCCAAGATTCCACCGCTTTATATTCGCTTTTGTTTCATTGTTTAAATGCCTAGACACTCCATTTCGCTATGTGCGCAAGACGTGTATGTAGGCATGGTCCCCGGTTCGATCCCCCGCCATGACAAATTTTTTTTATCGCTTTGAAAACTAACACTTTTCTTATTTTTCTTTTAATATTTTCATTCTAATTTAATTTATCTTTAAATATTTTTCTCATGCATCTAAAAATCACCAAAAATATTTTTTTGCATTTTAACGAAAAATACTTATTTAATTTTTGACATTAAAATTAATATTTTGCATGCAAATTTTAATTAATTGTTAATTAACCATTAAATTGATTTTTAATTACTTTTAATTATCGAAATCGATCAGTAAAATTACCAAAAATCATCTTATCATCTAATTGTCATTACTAATCTAAAATATTTTTCCTCGCTCAAAAATCATATTCTTACTAACATTTTTCCTCTTATACAATTTTCAGATTTTCCGATTATGTATTCGCTTACGTTGTAACGTTGCACGATTTTTCTCGCTTTTTCTTTTCAATATTATGTAACCGCCTATGGGATGTAGTAGTTTAATTAGGACTTTACTTTCCGTGACTCCTATTATAATCGCCCAAAGCCATGTAATAGCAGAAGACTTTATTTTTCGCACTTTACTTTCCGATTTATTTTCCGCACCCTATAAACCGCTAGTAACTAGGCGTATGGCAAGATAAAAGGACATAGATCACTTCTAATTGCAAGATAAAATATCCTGAATTCAACACACTTTCCATTACGCACCTTAGGGTAATTTCTCTCGCTGGTTTTCGATTAAAATGGTCAAGTCCCTCGAACGAGGTATCCTAGCACCGCTGTTACAAAAATATCATCATAGTCCCTTTGATACAAAGGATATTTAAAAGTGATGATCGTCTCGAACGTGCAAGCAGGATACTTCCTACAAGTTTCCTTCTATGACCATCCGATGTCCCTTCGAATGTCCCTTCTACATCCAACCAATAGGGTTACCTACCAACTAATGGTATGGATAGCACTATTCTAAAGGAACGAAACAACACGAAAACGACTATTCGAGTAGTAATAATTTTAGTGCTTGCTCAAACAAAATGCTTTTCGACCACACACACTTTTGTCAAAGTTCAAACTTTTCAAAATGAACATTTCCGAACACTTTGTATACATTCCTACATGAATCATTACAAAGTTAAAGTTAAATTCCTTTTCAAAACATTTTGTTAAACACACGTAAAGCACTTTTGAAAATGATCTAAGAGTTAACTAAGAGCCCGTGATAACTCGGATAAAACGTGCAAATACCTTCCCTTTTCATAACCTTCCCTTACTCAAAATCTAACAAAGGTATTTTCCTCGTTTTTCACCTTCCTTAATTGATAAAAGAAAAGTCGGTGGCGACTTTGCTATCCGCAATATCATGATAAAAAGCAAAACAAATTTTCAATGTCAGTTCACCGTATTACACCACCACTTAACTTAATCACTAAAACAAAAAGGAAATTAATTTCAAAATAGAATTAAAATAAAAATAAATAAAAACCAAGAATACCCAAATGGGCAAAATAAAATATGTTTCTCTCTCTCTCTCTCTCTCTCTCGTGTTCTCACGCTTTCTCATCTTCTTCCTCTCATCCTCACGCTGCTTCTCACGGTTGACCCAGAAACCCCATGGATTTTGGACTCTCATCGCTCTTTCTGCCTCACCGGTCTCTCATCATTCTCTCTAAACCCTCGCTCTCTCTCTCTCAATCGCCCTCCGATGGAATCCTAACCTCTCGATTCGCTTGGCTTATCTCGCGCTTTTTGATGTTTCTAACACTGATGATGTTTATTTTGCAAATGTATAACAAAATTCGCCGAAAATCCAAGGGTTTCGAAACCCTAGACTTCGGCACGATTCTGGAAGGTGATGTATTGAGTCCGGAGACGCGCTTGGAATGACTTCGAGTTATACTTGTGATATCGCTCGAACCTTTTCTTCTTCTCTCGTACGAAACTTAATTTCGAAACAACACTTCAAGGGTTTGTTTGGGGAAATGATGAACGTTAGTTTTTTTATTGTTCTGTATTTTAACGCTGGAACAGATATGTTTGGTCTTTGGTTTCGGTGTTGGTTTCATGTTTGCTTGCTTGCAGAATGATACATGTTTGGTCTTTGGTCTTGGTTATGGTTTGTATTTGTCGAATGTATTATGTTTGTATCTTGGTGTTCGTATATATTTTTCCGGTTGTCTTTGAACCGGTATGTTTTCTCGTTGTTTGAACCGTGTCCATTGGGACTTTTAGAAAAGATCATCTCTTGATCTTGTTATCTCTCAATGTATATTATGCTTTTCCTTTGGCTATCTCTCCGATCTCTTATGCTATTTTTCGATTGGTTTGAATGCATATCCGCTTTGGTTTTCTTTGCTTAATGTTGGCTCTTTTTATTTTTCAGGCAATTCCATCTGTCTCTCCTTGGAAACATACTGTTGCCTCCGTAGTTGCTTGTAGTTATTTCTATTTTCCTCTTTCAGCCTATAGTTTGCTATGTTATTCAATTTAAAACTTGGCTTTTTCTCGTATTTCCTCGCTCGTCATTACACTATATTTAGGTGAAAATTTTTCACTTATGCCGATAACCATATTTTCTTGGGTAAAATGCTCCCTGTCGCTTTGTTCTGGCCACGCCTATCAACATGTTGACTTTGTATTTGGGCTGAATCGATTTTGGAACCTGCTTGACAAACCGTCAATGGATTTTGTTTGATTTCTTTGAGAAACATGATGTTTTCTCGATTTTTTCCACTTCACACCTCCTTTGTGAACCAACAACGAAGGTTGTTGGATTTGCACAGGAGGTCGTGGCCGATGAAGGAACTTTAGTTTTGAGGTTGGTCGCTTGAAACAATTAACCTTTCAAACCTCGATTCCCTAACACAAACCCTCATGATGAGTTTGAAAAGAATAATTTTTTGATTTCGTATGAATTTTTGTTTATGTTTTGTAATTGCTAATCATGTCCTTTTGTTTCTTGTTTTCATGAACGATGGCAATGGTCGAATGGCACCATATGGAGACGAAGAGGAGTAATTCGTGGTTTCAGGATGAAAATTTGAGAACAAGAAGATTTGAATCTTTACAAACCCTAGGATTTTAGAAGTCTCTTTAAATTATCCTTGTAAAAGAAACTACTTTTGTAATCTTAGCCTCTACTTTGTATGCCATTCATGAAAAATTC
>CM038793.1:266517925-266627650 GCA_021764765.1 Vicia sativa | reverse complement strand
GATTAGTTTTGTATATATTTTGTAGGTATTTGTTGCATTATTGATCATTGAGAATAAAGTCCAAATGGGCTCCAAGATGCAAGTTGATCACAGTTAATAAGGCTACGATTGAAGCCATGGAAGTTAGGCAGAAAGCAACAAAACTTGTTGGACTGAGTTGTTTCGTCGGGCGATGGCCAGGCAAGGGTCATCGCTTCTACATCGCCGGGAGATGATGGAGCGAGGGGAAGATGACCGATTTTGGGATTTTTCCATTCCTTGTTTCGCTGTTGGTCGCTGGGCAAGGAAAAAAAGAGTCGCCGGGCTAAGCTAACCATTGGGAAACGATAGATATTTTGGTCGATGAGGTGGTATTTGAGCCAAGTTTATAAGAAGGTTCTGTCGGGCGATGCTTTATTTCGTTCATGAATTCTTATGAACAAATTTTCTTTATCTTTCCTTTCATTTTTGGAAGTATGGTTTTGGTTTGAGATTCTTGCCCTAATTCCATCACATATAGTTTTGATAGTATAGCTTAGAAAACAACACTAGGGTCTTGCTCATGGATGATTGAGGTGGATTGCTCTTTGATAGGCTCAAAAACCGTAAATGAATAGTGTATTCTCTTTCTCTTTGTATTTCTATTTTGTTGGTTGCGTATATTTACTCCGAACTCATGTATATTTGTCGCTGTTGGCGTATAAAGTTTTCTTTATGAATCAGGTTGATAATTGTCTAGGTTTTTACTCTATGTTAGAGATTTGAGCTTTGCTAGAGATAAATTGCTTAGATTTTTACCTAGATGATTACCAGTTTATGAATGCTAGAAATGGGTTTAGAGGTGACATTCACTGGTATCCATCTTAATGCCTCTCGTGAGGTGAAGTATGCCGTAGATGGGTATGGAGGTGACGAATTGACTTCGATTGTCGAGGTATGCCGTAAATGGATATCGAGGTGACTGGAGATTCTCAATTTGGGTTAGAAATAGCTTAGGTTGTGAGAGGTATGGGATGACACGATTCCAGTATCGGTATGAGTCTAACTAGACGGGGTAGATTTAAGTAATGTGATGGTAAAAGCTCGCTCGACAAGCCGTCTATCCTTTATACTTTTGTTCATTTACCTTTTGTCTTTATTTTCAACTCATTTAATCCCAACCATGTTAACGGTAGAATCAATAAAGAAGAATCAATAACCAACTGCGGACACCATACTATTGCACCGAACCGATATATATATATAGATATCTGCTGCTCGCTATACCCCGCATTCAACAAAATGGTTGCCGGGATTGATTTTATTACTTTTTCATTGCGATAATTCCGTTGTTTTGAGTTTTGTAATTAATGCATATGTTGTATAGTATTTTGTAATGTTGTATATGTTGTATGTTTAGATATGGAACTTATAATATTACTTGTATATATATGTGTTTATTTGTATATTTGTGATTTTCTGCTTTCGTATTTTCAGAACTGTCTCGCACTCGTAATGTTCATATGCTCATGAGTACCTCTTTAGGTCTTGTAAGTGTGTGACAAATACTATGGCATGACTAGAGGAGGTTACTAGTGCTCCCAATAATAAAGGCGTCGAGCTTACACACCTGAAACATGTTTTGTTTGTGTTAGTTTACTGTGTGGTAGTTTTTGTTTTAAAGTTCAAAATAGACTTGTTCTTAATTTCAAATCTTCACTTTCTTCACATCTATTTTCTACCATTTCAGATTGTTGTTTGTATTCGCTTTGTTTGTCAATTAGATTTCTCCTTCTGTCGTAGTTTAGCTTGAGGAGTTTGTTTTATGTATATTGTAAATATTGTTTTTCTAATTCCTTTGTTTGCTGTTTGGACTCAAATTTATATCCTTGGTATCTTGAGGTTTCATCAGTATTTGTGTTAATCAAGTCAACTCAAGCGATGTTATAATGATAGTTTTCAAAGTTGGTAACGCCGTACTGCTATTGCTTTCTATAGTACAACATGTTTAGAATTAATATTGTATATTCATGTCATTCATTATTTTGCATTGTTTGCTCAAGAGCGAATCATGTCTTTTAACCATAAATGAGTAAAGATTTCATTGTTTACATATTGAAGGCGCTGATTCTTAACGACTTATTATGCTTAATCTTTGTTTTGTACCACATTGTATAATTGCAAGAAAATGAATACATTTTGTTGATTTTGAGCATAACTACCTGGCCAACATTCAATTCACCTTGTAGAGTGTTTTAACATTTATAAACTCTTGATCTTGTATCATTATCCATGTTTTATTTTGAACTTGATGCTTGGTTCATGAAAGTGTTGAATCTAATTTTTTTTATGGATGTTGATTTTGTTTCTTGAACCCTTTAACTATATGTTGTTGCATGGATTTTACTCTGCCTTTTAGAAAGTAGGGAGTATCACATTAATGTTGGTTGAATCTGTTGTAGAGAGGAATGTTTTGTACTTATATTGTGGTTGGTACGAGGTTAAGAGAAAGAAAGAAAAAAACTTTGAAAAAAGAGTATGAATAATGTTGTTAATAAGTGAGGTTTTAGTGTGGAATTGCGATGAAGAATAATTTTGATTGAAATTGTATTGTTTGGGACTTTGTGAGTTAATCACTCCCTAAGGTTTAGGCAAGTTTTTGTTTCGGGATAGTTTTAGGATCATCACTTGTTTGTTAACTAAGCCACATTACAACCTTGGAAAGCCCTTTGTGATTCTTGCATTTGTATTTTCAATACGTTTTGGGATGAAATGCATAATTTAGTCTTTGTTTGCAAGATCAGGATGAGTATTTTTATCCGCTTTTGTACATGTTCTTCATCTACTGATGAATTTTGCTAGGTGTGATCTATGATTGGAGCTTATTTTATTTAGAATATTTTGCATGATTTTATAATTAGGATTTATTTCGTTTATATGCTATTGTTGTAGGATAGTGGTAAGTATGTATTTGTCATATACGTTTTGTTTGAACCATACATTTGTTTTCCGTTTTAAAACTTGTTGATTCGTGATTCTTTGATTATTAATATTCTTTTGTTTTTGAGTATTTGACTTGTTTATGACAAACAATGTGTCAAGTTTGGGGAGAGTTGATAAGTGCCAAAATGGTTATTTTGTATATATGTTTTGTGGCACTTATCTATTCTTTTTTTGTTGTTAATATCGTTGAATAACCCGTTTTTTGTTGTAAATACATTTTATTATGCTTTTGTGTACATATTGTACCATTTGATTGGTTTTCATATATTTTGTAGGTATTTGTTGCATTGTTGGAGCATTGAGAATAAAGTCTAAATGAGGCTCCAAGATGCAAGTTGATCAATAAAGGAATAAGGCTGCAAGATTGAAGTCGTGGAAGTTATGTGAAAAGCAACAAAAGTTGCTGACTGAGTTGTTTCTGTAACATGTCATACCCCAAAATTTGCCCTCCATCTACTCAAGAGATTTCATACATCTATGCTCAAGGATTCCTCAAGAGTTGATCGACAACTCTCTCCTAGACAATCAACCCAAACTAGGGTTTGTATCTCTCAAGTCAAGATGGATTTCCAACATCTCCAATGGCCTTCATGCCTCCTCATATGCTTCAAAGATTCTCCATGTCAAGTTTCAAGCTTCACAAGTCAAGTTTCCTCGCATAATTGCTCGATGGTTGAAAATCGTTGTATTGGACAAAAGTCAACTGTGGTCAACATACAGTCAAACTTCATAATTTTGGTCAACATCCTCATTTTGAAGTTACATTCATCATTTGATCAAGGGTTGATCATGATTCATCAAGAAAACTCAAGATTTGCTCAAAAGTCAAACTTTCTAAATTAGGGTTTCTAGGTGAAAAGTCAACTGAACTTTGACTGATCATAACTTTCTCATACTTTCTCAGAAATTTTTCCACCACCTCTTGTTTTGAAGGAAATTCAATTCTCTATAACTTCATGTCTCACAAGAATGTCCAAAAAATGCTTCATTTGAGAGGTATAGCTCAAAACATTATATGTCATTTTCAAAGTCAACAAAAAGTCAACTTTTGTTTTGAAGATATATTGAGCATGGTAACTCCAATTGAGATGAGACCAAAGACATTGTTTAGAGGACTCTTAGAGCTTTCCAAAAAGTCCAAGAACACTCAAAAATGTGGAAAATTGAGCAAGATACACCATTCACAAGTTGGGCAATTTTGACAATTGCACAAAAGGACATTTTGGTCAAATGCAAAATTTTCCAAATGGGCCTATAATCTTTGATCCAAACTTGTTCATGATGTTATTCTTGACCCATAAATGTTACATTGGTAATTTTCTATTTTTCTGATTTATATTTGAATTTTATAACATTTAATTCAAAATAAATTATGTAAAATATGAAATTAAATTTTTTTCAAATAAGTTGATTTATATCTTTCTTAATGTCCAAGAAAGCCCAAGATGCTTGCCAAATTCGTGATTCATGCATATGGGAAGAAAAATCAATTTTAAGAAAATTTGATTTTTTTTAAAGAAAAATATTTGCACATTGATGAATCAATCTTTTTCCAATTTTGCCATCCAAATCTCTTCTATAAATACCAAGATGTGTACAAAACCAAGGAATAAAAACCTAACCCTAAAACTAACCAAAACTTTTGCAAAATTTTTCAAGAATCTTGAAAATCGAATTTTATTTCCAACAAGTTTCACTCTAATCCTCCAAACGTGCTCAGGAGGTTCCCAAAGAATCAAATCATACCTTTTGCTCAAGCCCATCCGCCAATTAAGCCATATCATCATACATATTGCAAATTTTCTCAAATTTGATTCTAATATTTCATGCATTATTAACTGTTCTTGTGTTTTGTTCGTGGTGATTAAAAGATTGATAACTCATCTCACAAGCTTGAACGTTAAAATCAAAATGCCATGTTTAGGGTTTAGAGTCGCTTTGAATCGAAGTGTACCTTTATAGGTGCATTTTAGGCAAACAGACATCACCATGGATTCGAGAATCGATTTAGGGGTAGGGTATCCTTTGTTCTTTATTTTCATTATTTTTGCAGGTTGAATCGATCGATCGAGACGACGAGTTAGGGTCTGGGCTGCTGACTTTTGACCGCTGTGGGCGGGCAAAAGCTTTGGAGCCGGTCCAATTCATCCATCTATTCCAATCGGGCCCACGCGCTGACCGTGTTTCAATTTCCTGTGACGCCATCATTCAAATTAATTAATTTCAATTTTTCCAACACAAATGCCAAGTGTCCCAAATGTTAAGGCCTCGCTGGTAGATGCTTCCATGTCACGAGTTCGATTCACTTGGCACCGGTTTTGTTTCTTTTTTCCAAACTTCAATATTTTCAATTTTTCATATTTTCAATTATTTTAATATTTATATTTATTTTAATTTTTTTCATTTTTATTTCGCATTAAAAATTATCAAAATATTTTTCTTTTTACATTATTTTCTAAAATCTTTATTTAATTTAATAAATTAAAATATATTTTTGCATGCATATTTATTTTATTTTAATTTTGCATTTAAATCATTATTAATTCATTTTAATTATTAAATTGCATTAAAAAATAAAAATTATTTTAACTTATTTATCTTATTTCCAGCATGTATTAATTTTCTCATATTAAAAATTGCATTTTTCTAACATTTTTTATTTCGATTTCATCATATTTCCGATTTTCATTCTTCACAGTTGATCCGATTTGGACGCTTTTTATCTTTATTTTTTTCCAATAATGTAATTGCTCATGGGATGTAATAGTTTAATTTAGGATTTTATTTTCCGCATTTTAAATTATGTATCCGCCTAAAGCCATGTAATAGCGAGGACATTTACCTTTCCGCACTTTACATTCCGTGATTTTACTTTCCGCACTTTATCAATTGCTAGTAATTAGGCGTGTATGGCAAGATAATAATGAACATAGCCACTAATTTCAAGATAATATATTCAACACACTTCTTCACACACATGCACCCCTTAGGTATTCTCTCTCGATGCCTTACGAATTCAAAATGGTCATGTCCCTCGAACGAGGTATTCTAGCACCGCTTTTCAAACAAATCATCATAGTCCCTTCGATACAAAGATCATAAGACCCACGATGTCGCCTCCGAATACATGATTTGACCTCGATTGTCGCCACGAAAATGATGATAGTCCCTTCGAATGTGCTAGGATACTTCCTACAAGTTGCTTCTATGACCATCCGATGTCCTTCGAATGTCCCGCTTACATCCAACGAATGGAGCTACCTACTAACTAATGGTGGTAGCTAGCGCTATTCTAAAGGAACGAGAAGAAACAAAACGACCAATTCCGAGTGGGTAATAAGTCTTTAGTTGCTTGCTCTATCAAATGCTTTTCACACCACACTTTTTTCAAAGTTCAAATTCTTTTCAAAAACAAACATTTCCAACACTTTGTATACACTCCTACATGAGTCATTACAAAGTCAAAGCGAAATGCCTTTTCAAAACATTTTGTCAAACACACGTAAAGCAATTTTAAAAGTGATCTAGAGCAACTAAGAGCCCGAGATAACTCACGGATGGAAAGGGGTGCTAATACCTTCCCTTTTCATAACCATTCTCCCGAACTCGTAATCTAACGAAGGTCTTTTTCTCGTTACTTTTACCTTCCTTAATTGGATAAAATAAAAGTCGGTGGCGACTCTTGCTATCCGCACATTTGGATACAAAATCCTACAAAGTCGGTTCATCAGACATGAATCGGCGACTACTGGGACACCCTAAAGAGAGAATTGCCTTAGGATTTCTAGATAACTTTTATTGCTTTTTGTTTGACTTGTATGCTTTATCTTTAAGGGTTGCTTGGGTATTATATTTGGGGGATCCTACACCCGGATCCGGGTTTCCTTTTAGGTAAGTAGCATTAGATCATCGCGACCGCTAGACGATAAACGCGGTCAACATGATGGCTACGTTAGCGTGACACTTTGGTTGTCCCGATACTCTTCATTCCCAAGTTGAAGATAGTATTTGGCTTCGCGGTGTCACAAGCGCTAACTAAACTTTTAGAACCTTAATTGACCCATCTTGGCCATTAGAAGGTGTGAGATGGCCGGCTTTGGTGTAGACCGAGGTTGGTTGATACTCGATGCTACGCTCATTGAGATTAGACTTTTGGGACATTTTCGATCGACCACTTGGTCAGATTGAAATAAGCGCCTCACGAGAAAGATCTATGATGTGAGATTCCTAGAACCTGTTATTATTATAGGACAGGATGAACCAACTCAAACTTTTGGTGGGTAATCACCTATACCTCATGCAAGCCTTAAACCTAGGCTCATTGTGTGAATTGTTTGTGTGTGCTAAACATGACATCATGACATCATTCGCATTGCATATCATTTCTAACTATTTCAAGGACCTAGGGATTTATCTTTGCTCGCTTTTGTAGGGATTATGGCTTCTAGAAAGACTATCCGAATCAACTTCATGGGTATCCCTTCTCAACTCAAAGAATTGGTTTCGAAATTCCGACCATGCTCGGCCATCAAAAGACATGGTTATCTACTTGATTTGGTTATCTCCGGTTTGAAGAAGATATGATGCATGTCCTATTCCGCTTCTTTGATCCGAAACACCATTGCTTTACATTTAGATTATCGCTTGGTTCCTACCTAGAAGAGTTCTCTAAGCTACTTGGGATACCTATTCTTGACCAAATGCCATTCACCGGTTTAGAAAAGGTTCCTAAGTACGAAGACATTGATCCGCCTTACATCTTAAGCGCCGGATATTGAAGCCAATTGGGAAACTAGAAGTGAGTTAAGGGTTTACTTTCCAAGTTCTAATTAAGAAAGCCCGAGAATTCCTCAAAGTTATGAGTTTCCATGCATTTGAAAACATTGTGGCCTTGCTAATTTATGGTTTGGTTCTATTTCCTAACTCGGATCAATTCATAGATGTCAATGCCATCAAGTTGTTCCTTACCCGCAATCCAAGCTGCCTACTTTACTTGGAGACATCCTACATTCTCTCCACACTCGCACTACTAAGCGACAAGGAACTCTCATGTGTTGTATACCGCTACTTTCAAGGTGGTTTATTTCGCACCTTCCTCCATCAGCTTTGAAGAATGAACAAAGGTTGAGATGGTCTCAAAGATGATGTCACTCTCTCATTCCGATATCCGAATCTTTCTCTCAAAAAGACTTCTAGGAGAATTCTAATGTACCACTCTTGGTATAAGGGAGGTATTACTTACAACCTTCTCTAGCTCTACGCCAGCTTTGGTTTTGCTCAAGAGATGGTCCACATGATATGCTTCTCCAAGATATTGTGTTCGACACAATCACGATCTCCTGAATTACCGATTTAAGGTTTATACATGCTGGGCATGGTAAAGAAGATCGATACCAAGACTTTGGGGCACCGAACTCCATTCCTTGGGAACCTTACCTCAAATGGGTGCAGCTCGAGCTCAAAACCTCATGATGCCATTCACTGCTTTACCAAGAATTATGGAACCTGCTATAGGTGACGAATTCTATGCTGTTCTCCATCCCGACATGCCTCACCGATTTTGAAGACTTGAAGAGATCCGGATTCAACTTAAAGAAGAGAGGATACCTTGAAGCTCGTTATGCAAGTGAGAAGAAAGTGCTAGAGTTGACCAAGCTACTTCACGAGGAGCGAAACATCAACGCTTACATCGGCACCAAGAGGAAGCGCCATGGGAGACTTAGAGCTTTAGGATGTTTATGTTTTCTTTTATTGTTTGAACTATCTCTTGTACTTAAAAGAAAAAGAATAATAAAGAGAGTACTAATAAATGTTTGTTCATTGCTTGTTTAACAAATTTAAATCTCTAAGGTCCTTGAAAACATTGCATTGCATCGCATAAACATTGCATAGCATAGCATAACATTGCATCACTGTACATTGAGATTGGTTTTCTCATTTGCTCGCTATTTATTTTAGCGTAAATGGCTCTTGAACAGACCACAAAGATCTCCAAGCTCGTAATGCTCTGGGCCAGCAGATGTTCACCACTTGGTCCAAGGCCAAGAGATTGAAGAAGCTCATCAACAAGAAGAAGAAGGTTGTTGGTCCTCAACATGGGTAGACGCTACAAAGGTGGTCCTAAGGTGGTCACAGATTGAGCTCTCAAGGAAGTGTCAAGAAGGGAGACTAGCAAAGTAACAAGGGTGAGGACGAAGGCAGTCAGCCCGAGGAGAAGACTATGATTATGGCCAACACTTGATGAAGATGACAAGTACAAGCAACTGAAGACCGTCTCAATGCTGTGGAAAACTCGAAGATGTCCGGCTGAATTTTGATGATCCGAGTCTTGTCCCTCGTGTTGTGATTCCTCCCAAGTTCAAAGTTCCTACTTTTGCCAAGTATGATGGCATGTCTTGCCCTAAGCGCATTTGAAGTCCTATGTCCGTAAGATCAATCCACACCGATGACAAAGTCAGGATGCACTATTTTCAAGAGAGTTTGTCCGAACCCAGCTGGAATGGTACTATCACGCCTAGAATCCGATCCGTACTTGGAGTGATTTGCTGATGCTTTCTACAGACAAGATGAGTACATGTTGAATTGACACCCACTGCATGCAACTACAAAGCATGTCTATGGGTCGTGACGAGAAGTTCAAGGAGTATGCTCGAAATGGAGAGATCTAGCAGTGAGTTCAACCACCCTTGTCCAATAGGGAGTTGGTTGATATGTTTATGGGAACACCGACAGCCCATTCTTCAATCATCCGATTGAAATTCTTCATCCGGATTCACCGAAATGATATTGACAAAGAGCGATTGAAGTCGGTATCAAGAGTGGGAAGATTCAGTAGAGTCATCTTCAAATGTCGCCAAGAGATCTTTGGTGGTAAGAAAGAAGCCAATGCCGTGTATGGTCAAAAGCCGAGCCAAGACCGACCGCGCTCAACTGTGGGGCGCCAGATCTCCAATCCTACATCGACACTCCACAGACAACGCAGTAACTAACGCGCCACGAAGATGTTTACTTAAGATCAACATGCCTTTGTCGCAAGCCTTGCAACACATGTTGAAAGCAGAGTGATTACCTTGAGGGATCCTCCTCGAATGTCAACACTTCCTCTCCAAGTACAATCCTAATGCTAAGTGTGCTTACCATTCCAATAGCCCACATAGTAATCGACAATTGTTGGGCTCAAGAACAAGATTCAAGATATGATCAAGCTAAGCAGATTGAGTTTGATCCTCCGAGACCAATGTGATCAACGCCTATGCCTAACCATGACAAGAGTTCCAATGCTGTTGGATGATACTTATGTTTTCAACATAGATGACTTGACCATTCCTCCGATGACCGTTAAGAAGAATTTGTTGCAAGCCGTGTCAATCCAGATGCCCGAGAATTGTCTTGGTGCCCATCCGCACCGATGGTTGTGCTTGGTTGAGAAGACGCGGTTCAAGGCATGATGGATAACCGTGAGATACTATTTTCGAAACCACCGTGCGTGTCGTGTGAAGAAATGTCTAAGTTGAAGATCAAATGCGAATGAAACTGCACCATCTGTGTGGGATACCTTGGGGCAGCCAAGTGGAAGTATGATTACATGGTGAAGTACATCGCCCCGAGAGTTACAAGATTCCTATTGAAGATGTTAAGGCAACCGGATGGGGTGACGATTTCGTAAGACTATGCCGATGTTAACACAATAAGGATTTCCTCCACTGATCCCGTGCCTAGAGTGGCACCTCTCATCATATCACTTCTCCAAGACCGCCCATATTCCTCCGACATATCCTTGGAATTATGGAGCGATGTTTACTATCATGGCGTCAAGCAAGACCTCTGACCATTGAAGATCTTATCATTGAAGTTTCTATTCCCGACATTGACAACATCACCGGATCAAGTAAGGTGACCAACCGAAGGGTATTCTCTCCAGATCTCTCCTCCAAAAGACACCGCGACTCCACTCGCATTCCACTTATTCAACCAATATCCCCAGCTAGAGGGAAAGAACCGTGACTCATCCCGCTCAACCGTATACCAAAGGAAGTTACAAGACACCTCCAAACAAGAAATGGAGGAAATTCAAGATTATCAAGAAGAGTGACTACAATGTTGTGGAACAATGGGACAGACCATTCAAGATATCCATGCTTGCTCGCTCTTGTGCTCCGAGGCTCATGCTAATGCCTTGGTGAAGTTTTCAAGAATGCTCATGTGCCGCAAGACACTACCACCGATCAATTTGAAGTTTGTATTGCTAGGCTGCCAACAACGGCCTAGGCTTCTCGATGTTGACGACCGGAAAGAAACACAACAAAGCCTTGCACATCTCGTTGAATGCAAGGGCACTACATTATCTCATGTTTTGCTGATACCGGTTCGCTTCAATATCCTTCCAAGATCGCTTTGATCGACTTGATGTTCAAGGGTTGGTTCTGAGACCCAAAGTGACATTATCGTGAGAGCTTTTGATGGTTCTAAGCAAACAAGATTGGAGAGCTCATCGCCTGTTAAAGTCGGTTCCCACTTTTGACTCCACTTTTGTCATGGACATCCGTCCACCTTACTTCTTGCCTACTGGACGCCTTGGATACATGGGGTGCGTCATACTCTACCTTGCATCGAAATCAAGTACCCGTGAAAGGGAAGGTTGTTACAAGATGTGGTGAAGAAGAATATATGGTCATCATCTACAACATTCCGATATCTCGAGATGGAAGGTGAATTCTTCGAGACTCCCCTCTCAAGCTTTGAAACAATACCGTGAGTCATGCCCTTGACTCCGCTACCCTGAAGTTACACAAGTTCCGCCTAGGATGGCCTCATTGAAAGATGCTCAAGCCGCTGTTGAAGGAGGTAGTATGCTTTGGGGTCAGCTCCCCGATCTTCCTTTCAAATTGACAAGACGGGTTTAGGCTTCACCATCAAGGGTCGAAGATGACGCCGCGAACGTGCCGCCAACTTCCTTTCGCATCACCAGAGGAATCCATGCTATAGAAGACGAAGACAACGCTTCGACATCAAGAAGTGGATCTTCCCAACCCGTATCATGGGCTCAAGAATTGGAAGATCAAGACGCCATACCAATCTCCTTTAGTCGAGTAATTGCTCTTGTTTTGTTTTGCTTTTCGTATTTCTTTATGTTTTGAACAATAAACTTTGAAAGCCTAGTGCCTTGCCCGGGCATCATGGCTCGCTTATGTAGGGTTATTATCCGTCGCTTGCGTATTTTCATTCAATAAATTCTGGACTTTTGCATTCAATTGTTTGTTTTCTTTCTTTACTTTATCACCCCTTCAAAAGCTATGTGTTTTACACACACCCACGTGATACAATCAGAATCACTCCGAATCTCAAGTAATAATGCCTATGCTAGTGCAATATGACTTCGATAATCCGATCTACCAAGTCAAGACGAAAGAGGAAGATTGTGAAGTGCTGGAGAACTTGCCGATTACAACAAGAAGAGCGAGTTATACACCACACGAAGAGCAAGTTGAGGTTGTGAATTTGGGTACCGACGAAGACAAAAAGAGATCAAGATAGGAGCGGTCTTGAGAATGTTGTTAAAGAAAGGTTGGTTCAGATGCTACGAGACTATATTGAGGTTTTTGCTTGGTCATACGAAGACATGCCGGGTTTAGACATTGATATTGGTACACCGATTGCCGATAAAAGAAGGTTTTCTCCCAAGGAAATGTAAGGTTCGCAGATGCGTCCGAGATGTCGAGAAAATCAAAGCCAAGTGAAGAAGCCAACGCGGTTTCTAGTGTTACTTTATCCACAAGGTTGCAATGTGGTACCCGTGCTCAAGAAGGATGGTAAGGTACGAATGTGTGTGGATTACGTAGATCCGAACAAAGCGAGTCCGAAAGACGATTTCCCACTTCCTCATATTGATGTTCTCGTTGACAACACCGCCAAAGATAAGGTTTTCTCCTTCATGGATGGTTTCTCCTACATAATCGATCAAAATGGCCTCAAGACATGGAGAAGACTTTTGTTACATGTTGGGGCACTTTCTACAAGGTTATGCCGCTGGATCGAAGAACGCAGCGCCACTTATCGCGTGCTATGGTGACATTATTTCATGACATGATTCATCACGAGATAGAGGTCTACGCCGACGACATGATAGCTCGATCACGATCAAGAAGAACATCTTGATCATTTGCGTAAACTGCTTGATAGATTGAAGAAGTACATCGAGACTTAATCCTAACAAGTGCACCTTTGGAGTCGATCCGAAAACTCCTAGGGTTTGTTGTCATGGAAGAGGTATTGAGGTTGACCCGCCAAGGTTAAAGCTATTCAAGAGATGCCCCCGCATGCAGAAGGAAGTCGAGGTTTCTTGGGCCGATTGAACTACATTGCCGTATCATTGCACACCTAATCGCTACTTGTGAGCCAATCTTCAAGTTATTAAAGAAAGATCAAGTAGTGGAATGGAACGACGATTGCCGATCGCTTTTGACAAAATCAAGGAGTACCTACGTAATCCTCCTATCCCGATGCCACCACCAAGGAAGACTCTTATCATGTACTGATAAAGGTTAGAGAACTCAATGGTGTTGGGGCAACATGACGAGTCTGGTCGAAAAGAGCATGCAATATACTACCTTAGCAAAAGTTTACCGATCGTGAAACAAGATACTCACACTGAGAAAACTTGCAACGCTTTGGTTTGGCTGCTCCGACTAAGACAAGATATGTTGACTCACACTACCTTGTTGATTTCCAAGATGGATCCGATAAAATACATCTTTGAGAAACCAGCTCTCTCCGAAGAATAGCAAGATGGCAAATGATCTTGACCGAATATGACATCCAAGACACTTTAAAGCGATCAAAGGAAGTGAGTAGCCGATCATTTGGCTCATCAAGCCGTAGATGACTATCGCCTATGCGCTCAATTTCCAGATGAAGATGTTTTACTAGTTACAGATTATGAAGAACTGTGCCCGCATTTAAGGACCTCGAACAAGGATCCCGATGGACTATGGTCTTTGATGGAGCCTCACGCACTTGCAATGGCATTGGCGCCATCATTACATCCCCAAGTGCGAGACACACCTTTCACCGCCAGATTATGTTTCAATTGCACCAACAACATGGCCGAGTACGGCGCATCATGGGTATCAAAGTCGCTATTGACTTAAGAATCAAGTTCTTACAAGTGTATGGAGACTCAGCTTTAGTGATCACAGATAAAAGGCAGTGGATACAAGCATCCGAATCTCATTCCAGATCGAGAGCATGTTCGAGTTTGATCCCTACTTCAAGAGATTACTTTTGATCATATTCCACGAGAAGAGAATCACCATGCACGATTGGCTACTATGTCATCTATGTTCAAGGTTAGGGGACAACGAGGCTCCCTGATCATCATTGAGAAGTTTGATTTAACCAGATATTGTTGTGAGCTTGACGTAAGAGAAACCTTGGTACTAAGGACGTGAAGAGGTATCTTGAGACTCGTGAATATCTCCGCAGGGCATCTCGTTAATGATAAGAAGTTCATGAGAAGATTGATCCAAATTCTTTCTCAGAACGACATCTTATACAAGCGCAACCACGACTTGTGCTTACTCCTGTAGACCGTAAAACAGAATGCGTATCATGGAAGAGTTACACGGCTAATTTGGTACCCACTCCAGGGACACACCATGGCTAAGAAGATTTTGAGAACAAAGTTACTATTGGTCCACCATGGAAGCCGATTGTCACCGCTTTGCTCGATCTTGTCACAATGCCGATTTATGCCGACAAAGTACACGCACTCCAAGACTCTGAATGTTTTAACTTCTCCTTTTTGCAATGTGGGGCATTGACATGATCGGAGAAATTAAGCCCACAGCTTCCAATGGACATCGCTTCATCCTTGTGGCAATTGATTACTTTTACCAAGTAGAAGCGCCTGTAGCATCTTACCAAGAATGTTGTGGCTCGATTCATCAAACATAATCTTATCGCCGGTATGGCACCCGAAAGGATTATCACGTATAACGGTTCCAATCTCAACAACAAGATGATCGAACTCGCACGCAGTTCAAGATCAAGCATCACAACTCTCCTTATCGGCCTAAGATGAATGGCGAGGGAAGCCGCCAACAAGAACATTAAGAAGATTATAGAAGATGACAAAGGACTTACAAAGATTGGCATGAGATGTTACCATTTGCTCTTCATGGTTATCGCACCACAAGACGAACATCACAGGGCAACCCCTTCTCTCAGATACGGTATGGAAGCCGCCTACCCATCGAGGTTCGATACCCTCAACCGAGTCCCAAGAGGCAGAGTTAGGTGAAGACGATCGGTCCGCATCGCCTTGACCGATTAACTTGATCGATGAGAAACGACCGCATCCATCCGCCATGGACGATTTATCGTGCGAATGATCGAGCATTTAACAAGAAGGTCAAGCACCGAGTCTACCAAGTCGGTGATCTAGTAGTCGCGCATCATTCTTCCACAAGGTGATCCTAGGGCAAATGGACTCCCACCCACGAGGGACCATTTGTAGTCAAGACAGTATTTTCCCGCGGAGCTATGATACTTAGCACCATGGATGGTGAAGACTTCCCACACCGTGAACGCACATAGTCAAAAATACTACGCGATAAAGAGACCCGCTAGGTCGATCAACCTAGGCAAAAATAAGGGATCCCGGCGAACCAAAAGGTTCGGCAAAAGTTAAGGATATATACAAAACATGTACACCTGCAAGTCGAAACCTCGAAAAGGCGGTTTGGGCAAAAGGGTATCCCGTAGACTAAAACCCAAAGGGCGGTCTAGGCAAAAGTTAGGATTTAAGCGCATTTACTATGTCTCTTCCGATCACCGCTCCACTACTATCAAGATTCAAGATTCAAATGGCGAAGATCAATCTACTCACTTTCTACCGATGTGCAAGGAGATGAGATAGTTGAAATATATGAGTACTAGCATAGTTGGAACTTAACGAGATTGTTTCCGCATAGCTTTTACCTTTCTTGTGTACAAACTACTTGGCCATACGCCACTTTCAAATAAATGCAAGTTCTTTCTCTTTACAATTTTCATTGTTGTCGTTTGCAATAAGTCCAACGCTTGCTTTGAATGATTATATGCATTTGACAATAAGAATCTAATCACAAACATACGAAAAGTGAACATGCAAAAGTACTTACTACGTGCCCGTGAATTGGGATGACGACGAAAGTCACCAAATGTTCCCCACAGAGCATGATCCCCACAAAGGTGTCACTCACAACACACCTTCCCCAAATGGAGTATACATCAGCCTCCAAGCAAGAACACTTCACCCCCAAATAAGGTATTTATCCTCAGCGGTATCTCTCAATATTCCTTTTCCCCAAGCAATGTATCCAGACACAAGACTTGGTCAGATAGTGCATCGGAGGAAACATACACCTTTTATTCCCCAGCCAGAGATTACAACGGGCTCCAGACTCTTCTAACCCGGTCTCTCAGCAACCATCAAATATTCTCCAGCGAGATCTACACTCGGAATCCCCACTAGATCGCCTCCCATGACTCTCCTCAGCAGGGTCTATGAGATCTCCAACAACGAGTTTCTCAATCTCTACCTTCCTCAACAATATCTAGGCCCAAGACTTGGTCAGATAGTGCATCGGAGGAATCCAGATATCTTTCTCCTTCAAAAGCGGGGTTCTCACCTACCAATTCCCTGCGTGAGTCGAAATCTTCAAACAGTAACATCCGCATCTTCTTCAAGATGGATATGTTTTGAAATATCACAACATCTATCATTCATACATTACTCATAAAGTCATAATTCATGCATATGTCATTCATATACACTGTCATGCATCATACTTTGCATAAAACTAACCAATATTCTGTCAAAGTTTCTCTTGTTTTCCAAACAGTACTACTCGACGCAACAGTCCGTGATTAAGCCCCAACCGACGGGAAAACTATCTGAAAGACCGCCCTTGGTTGTCCTCCGACGACTGGTCCAGGATTAAGCCCCGAACCGACGGGAAAACTATCTGAAAGACCGCCCTTGGTTGTCCTCCGACGACTGGTCCAGGATTAAGCCCCGAACCGACGGGAAAACTATCCGAAGACCACCGTTATCCTCCGATAATGTGCAATGGATCAACACCCGATGCACAACAGGGAAGCTATCCACATTTTTGCCAACTACAATCTCCCTCAGAGTAATCAGCACGAAGATTTATTCTGATTCCTTATTATCAACAGCAACTACAGAGTCTAGCGTACGACTCAGTTGCCTTGGATGGCATCTTAAGCCCATCTCCGACTACTTGTCAACATTTCTTCACTTTCAGAATGCTGCATATATGGTTAAAAATCAATACAGACCAATAACTTCATTCAAAGTGAACACGAAGTCTGCATTTACTTCCTCCGGATGGCATCTTAAGCCCATCTCCTCTCCTTCCAGAAACATCTACAGAGTCTAACATACGACTCACTCCCCAGCATCGACCTTTCCAGATGGCATCTTAAGCCCATCTCCGTCAGCTCTCCTATTAACAACCTCGAGTCTAGCGTACGACTCGTTCCCCAGCGAAGTCTCCAACTTCTCCAAATGGCATCTGTAAGCCCATTCCCCGATCATCCACCAACAATGAGTGCAAATTGTGTGTATTGAGTGTTCAATCATCTTCTACTCCAGTCACGAAAGACAAGCATGTCAATCTAACCTTCAAGACAAGAAGATTGAACAGGGCAGCTGTCATACCCCAAAATTTGCCTCCATCTACTCAAGAGATTTCATACATCTATGCTCAAGGATTCCTCAAGAGTTGATCGACAAACTCTCTCCTAGACAATCAACCCAAACTAGGGTTTGGTATCTCTGTCAAGATGGATTTCAACATCTCCAATGGCCTTCATGCCTCCTCATATGCTTCAAAGATTCTCCATGTCAAGTTTCAAGCTTCACAAGTCAAGTTTCCTGCACAATTGCTCGATGGTTGAAAATCGGTAGATTGGACAAAAAGTCAACTGTGGTCAACATACACCAAACTTCATAATTTTGGTCAACATCCTCATTTTGAAGTTACATTCATCATTTGATCAAGGGTTGATCATGATTCATCAAGAAAACTCAAGATTTGCTCAAAAGTCAAACTTTCTAAATTAGGGTTTCTAGGTGAAAAGTCAACTCGAACTTTGACCGATCATAACTTTTCATACTTTCTCAAAAATTTTCCACCACCTCTTGTTTTGAAGGAAATTCAATTCTCTACAACTTCATGTCTCACAAGAATGTCCAAAAATGCTTCATTTGAGAGGTATAGCTCAAAACATTACAGGTCATTTTCAAAGTCAACAAAAGTCAACTTTTGTTTTGAAGATATATTGAGCATGGTAACTCCAATTGAGATGAGACCAAAGACATTGTTTAGAGGACTCTTAGAGCTTTCCAAAAGTCCAAGAACACTCAAAAATGGAAAATTGAGCAAGATACACTATTCGAAGTTGGGCAATTTTGGACAATTGCACAAAAGGACATTTGGTCAAAATGCAAAATTTTCCAAATGGGCCTATAATCTTTTGATCCAAACTTGTTCATGATGTTATTCTTGACCCATAAATGCTTATATTGGTATTTATTTTGATTTATATTTGAATTTTATAACATTTAATTAAAAATAAATTATGTAAAATATGAAAATTAAGTTTTTTTCAAATAAGTTGGATTTATATCTTTCTTAATGTCCAAGAAAGCCCAAGATGCTTGCCAAATTCGTGATCATACATATGGAAGAAAAAATCAAGTTTTAAGAAAAATTTGATTTGTTTTTAAGAGAAAATATTTGCACATTGATGAAGCAATCTTTTTCCACTCTTTTGCCATCCAAACCTCTTCTATAAATGCCAAAGATTGTGTACAAACCAGAGGACTAAAAACTAACCCTAAAACTAACCAAAACTCTTGCAAAATTTTTCAAGAATCTTGAAAAATCGAATTTTATTTCCAACAAGTTTCAGCCTAACTTCCTCCCAAACGTGCTCGGAGGTTCCAGAATCAAAAACATACCTTGCTCAAGCCAGTCTGTCCAGATCAAGCCATCTCATCACCGTTTGCAAATCTTTCTTGAATTTGATTTAATATTTCATGCATTATTAACGTTCTTGTGTTTGTATGATTCGTGGTGACAGTTAGGTCGAATAACTCATCTCATGTAAGCTAACGTACAATAAATCGAAATGCCATGTTTAGGGCATTTAGAGTCATGAATCGAGCAATTTTATACGTGCATTTTAGGCAAACAGACATCACCAATGGATTCGTAGGGTCCGATTTAGGGTAGGGTATCCCTTGCCTTTATTTTCGTATTTTTGCGTTGAATTTCTGATCGATCGAAAGACGACCGAGCTAGGGCTCCGCCGCTGACTCTCTCTTCGACCGCCGGGTTCGCGGCAAAAGCCGAGCGACCAATTCATTCATCTATCCAACTGGGCCCACGCATGGCCGTGTTTCAAAATGTTCCCGTGACGCCATCATTCAAATTCAATTAATTCCGCCTTTCCAAACACCAAATGCCAAGTGTCCCAATGGTTAAGACGCTCCTGTTGGTAGATTTTCCAAGGTCACGAGTTCGATTCACGGCAACCGTTTTGGCTTTTTCCAAACTTCAACTTTTCAAACTTTTTTTTCATATTTTCCAATTATTTTAATATTTGCATTCTATTTTAATTATTTTCACATTTTTATTCTGCATTAAAAAATTATCAAAAAATATTTTTCTTTTTTTATATTATATTCTAAAATCTTTATTTAATTTAATAAATTAAAAATATATTTTTGCATGCATATTTATTTTATTTTAATTTTGCATTTAAATCATTATAAATTCATTTTAATTATTAAATGCATTTAAAAATCCCAAAAAATTATTTTAACTTATTTATCTTATTTCCAGATATATTAATTTTCTCATATTAAAAATTGCATTTTTCTAACATTTTCTTATTTCGATTTCATCATATTTCCCGATTTTCTTATTCTTTTCACGTGTTGTCCGATTCTGGACGCTTTCTTTTATCATTTATTTTTCCAATAATGTAACTGCTCATGGGATGTAATAGTTTAATTTAGGACTTTATTTTCCGCATTTTAAATTATGTATCTGCCCCAAAGCCATGTGAGGACATTTACCTTTCCACTTTACATTCGTGATTTTACTTTCCGCACTTATCAATTGCTAGTAATTAGGCGTATGGCAAGATAATAATGAACATAGCTCACTAACTTCAAGATAACATTCTGAAATCAACACACTTCTTCACACATGCACCCTTAGGTAATTCTTCTCGCCTTACGAATTCAAAATGGTCATGTCCCTCGAACGAGGTATTCTAGCACCGCTGCCTCCAAACAAATCATCATAGTCCCTTCGATACAAAGATCATAAGACCCACGATGTCGCCTCCGAATACATGATCTTGACCTCGATTGTCGCCTACGAAAATGATGATAGTCCTTCGAATGTGCTAGGATACTTCCTACAAGTTGCCTTCTATGACCATCCGATGTCCCTCTCGAATGTCCCGCTTACATCCAACGAATGGAGCTACCTACTAACTAATGGTATGGCTAGCGCTATTCTAAAGGAACTAGAAGTACAAAACGACCAATTTGAGTGGGTAATAAGTCTCTTAGTTGCTTGCCTATCAAATGCTTTTCACACCACACACTCTTTTTCAAAGTTCAAATTCTTTTCAAAACAAAACATTTCCTAACACTTTGTATACACTCCTACATGAGTCATTACAAAGTCAAAGCGAAATGCCTTTTCAAAACATCTTTTGTCAAACACACATAAAGCAATTTTTAAAAGTGATCTAGAGCAACTATTCAGAATAAATCACGGATGGAAAGGGTGCTAATACCTTCCCTTTTCATAACCATTCTCCCGAACTCGTAATCTAACGAAGGTCTTTTTTCTGCTACTTTTACCTTCCTTAATTGATAAAATAAAAGTCGGTGGCGACTCTTGCTATCCGCATACTTTTGGATACAAAATCCTACAAAGTCAGTTCACCGTATTACAAACACCCCAACTAAATACCCCGAATATATCAATTAAATTAATATCTAGATCATCTTTAATCGAAAGCACACGGAAACTGTGGATGTCACAATTAATAAATAAACAAATTTTATCAAACAGTAGCTACAAGTACATTGAGGATCATTTTCAATAATTCAGTCAAATTAAGACCATGTCTTACACAATGGGAAAATACTTTATCACCAAAACGGAATAATGCAATCATTGTATTCCCAACAAAATTTTAATTAAACAAATAAACCAATGTCTAATTCCTCATCAACGCTTCCCCAAAGGTTACAATCTAATCGTGAGCATGACACTGACACGCTGGATAAACGATAAGCTCTAGAGCCATCCTCACCGACTCTTCTTCAATGCTAACCTTAATCTCGAAATGGTAAAGTAAGGGTGAGACTTCTCATAATTAAAGCATATTATGTTCAATCAATCATATAGTCATGCATATTATTTCACCCACTTAACATAAATTCAGATTCATTAAACACAAACCACATTCATCATGCATAATCATAACAATCAAAGAAGAGTAACACCGAAGACATCCTAACATGTTACCACTTCATACAAATACAATGCGACTCAATGCATGCGGCATCGTTATTTGACCAAGTCACCAACACTGATCCATCAACCGGATATGGCACTACATCGATTCGTCCATAACCACTGGACACGAATCCAGCCTAACCACCCATCCACTGGGTATCGGTTATCGGCAATCCAAGTCAAATTCGCACAATGGGAATTAACTTCACCAAACAATGCATATGCACGCACATCACTACATGCAACATCAATCACCTATATGTATTGTTAATCAATTTAACATAATCGAATCAATCAATCAACATGATATTCAATCAATCATGGCATACAATAAACAGCAAAAACATGTTTTACATCCACACACAATACCAATACATCCATCAACACAGACTTCGCTATATACAATTCAATATGCTACTAAAAGTCACCTATCTTCGAAATTGGCTCATTTTCAAAATAATTTCAAGTTTTGGAAAATACTTTCATTTCATAAAATAGAGCATTAAATTTAGAAATAACGTCCAAAACGGCGCTCAAAACGGACTTACGGTTTGAAGTTATGAATTTTCAAAGTTTGACATTTTTCAAAATTAGAAGTGGAACCGGTTCTTACATATGGAACCGGTTCCTAAAAGTTCAAACCTCGCTCGAAAATGTATGGGAATCCGGTTCCTACCCATAATGGAACCGGTTCCTGAGTGCATTTTTCCAGTTTTTATCAATTTTTCAAAGTGGAACCTGGTTCCTCCCCACTGGGAACCGGTTCCCACGTGTTAAAAGCCATTTCCTGCACTTTTGACAGCATTCCTTCATTTCCTCAATCAAACACAAACTGTCCATGTAATCCCAACATGGAAAACACTAAACCACATCCTATTTGCATCATTATTCAATGTTTTCAATACATATTTTGTCACAATCAGACACAATCGACACAACCCCGACACATCTCGACACAATCGACACCATCCGACACAATTAGGTATACATCCAGAAACCTAGAAATCCTAAACTAAGGTTTCCTAACATACATTGATCTATATTATCAAATCAAAACCTATAATAAGCAATAATCAATCGAAATCACCCTTACCTTGTGGGTTCTTCGAATCGACACTTCTAGGTCTTCTTCCTCTCTTCTCCTCTTCTCACTTCACGATCTTGTTTTCTCCAAAAATGACTTCTTTTCCTTATTAAATTCCTTTTATTCCTTTTTAACATAATTAAAATAAATCAATTAATGTGAGAGTCTTTACTCCTCACACTCCACTTTACCAACATACTTCCAATAAATCCATATTTAATCTCAATAATTCAATATATTAATAAATTATGTTCTCAATTAATTTAATAATTAAAAATCATAATTATTTAATTACCGAATTATTTTGGGTGTCACAACCTCCTTAACTAAAGAGTTTTCGTCCTCGAAAACATACCTCATACGAACAATTCGGGATAGGAGTCCTTCATCCGACTCTCCTCCCAAGTGACATTTCCACAGCTGGTCCTCCCAAGCCACTCTTACCAATGCAATCTCTTTGCCTCAAGAATCGCCTCAACTTCCGATCCTCAATTCTCGCAGTACCGCCTACGCTAAATTCTCCCGCACTCTGTATATCATCTACCCGAATCTCATGAGACGGATCAAGAATGTACTTCTCAATTGAGACATGAAAAACATCATGCAGATTCGCAAGGAGGCGGCAAAGCAATCTGATATGCAACCTTCCCAACTCTCTTGGTAATCTGAAAAGGACCAATAAATCGTGGAGTCAACTTCCTTGACTTCAAAGCTCGACCAATACCGGTCATCGGAGTAACCCGCATAAACACATGCCTCCTTCACCAACTCAAGATCTTTCCTCCTCTTATCATGGTAACTTTTCGACGCTCGAAGTCCTCATCTTCTCCTTCGAATCATCTTAATCTTTCTCAAGTTTGTTGAACAATTTCCGGTCCAATCACAACATTCTCTCCAGCTTATACCAACACAATGGTGTCCGACACCCCTACCATACAATGCCTCAAACGGAGCCATACCAATGCTCGAGTGAAAGCTATTGTTGTAGGTAACCTCAATCAATGGCAGAGATATCCCAAGCTCCACCCTTCTCTAACACACAAGCTCTCAGCATATCTTCCAACGACTGAATCGTTCTTTCCGTCTGACCATCTGTCTGCGGATGATAATGGAACTCAAACGAACTTGGTACCCAAGGCTTCTTGCAATCCCGTCCGAACTTAGATGTAAATCTCGATCTCGATCCGACACAATACTAGAAGGTATACCGTGCAAACTCACAATCTCGACATACCCGCCAACTCTCCATCGGATAATCCATTCTTATCTAATAAATGAGCGATTTCTCAACCTATCCACAATAACCCGATAGAGTCACGCCTTTCGTTTCTTGGCAAACCGCATTTAAAAATCCATAGAGATTCCATCCACTTCCATTCTCGAACAAATAATGGCTCCATCAACTCGACGGTTTCATGTCGATTTTACTCCGACAAACCAAACAAGCATACACAAACTCAGCAATTTCCTTTTTCATTCCCGGCCACCAAGACAAGTTTTTCAAATCATGGTACATTTTAGTAGCACCGGGGTGAATACTCAACCCACTACGATGCCCTTCCTCTAAAATGCTCTTCCTGATCTCAGCAACATCCGGGACACACACCCGATCACCAAATCTCATAACACCATTCTCGTCAATTCGGAACTCACCTCCTTGACCTTGGTTGATCAATGTCAACTTATCAACTAAACCAACATCAGATTTCTGTCCATTTCTAATCTCTTCCAGAATACCACTAGTCAGTTTCAACATACCCAATTTCACACTATTCTGAGTAGTTTCACAAACCAAACTCAGATCTCTGAACTGTTCCACCAAATCCAACTCACGGACCATCAACATCGACATATGCAAGGACTTCCTACTCAAAGCATCTGCACCACGTTTGCTTTACCAGGATGGTAATTCAAACCGAAATCAATCCTTTAAGAATTCTAACCATCTTCTCTGCCTCATGTTCAACTCTTTCTGATCAAAGAGATACCTCAGACTCTTATGATCACTGAATACCTCAAACCGAGAACCATATAAATAGTGTCTCCACAACTTCAAACAAATACGATGAATGCCAACTCCAAATCATGATCGGATAATTCCTTTCATGCACTTTCAATTGTCGTGAAGCATGTACAAACTGCTTATCTTGCATCAACACACCACCTAATCCCATTAATGATGCGTCAACATACCACAAAAGACTTAGTTGATCTGGCAAAATCAAGATCGGAGCACTTGTCAACCTCCTCTTCAGCTCTTGAAATCCTTTCTCACATTCAACATCCCAAACAAACACCTGACCCTTCCTGGTCAACTTAGTCAATGGTAACGCTAGTTTGGAAAACCCCTCAATAAACTTCCTTCAGTATAACCCAAGACCAGAAAACCACGGATCTCGAAGCATTCTTGGCGCTCCCACCTGAGATACCGCCTACCTTCAGAGGATCAACAACAATTCCATTCTTGAAATTACATGCCAAGAAAACTCACCTCCTCTAACCAGAATTCACACTTGGACAACTTCGCATAAAGCCTCTTTCCTTTCAACAATTCCAACACAACTCTGAGATGTTCTGCATGCTCCTCATCGCTTTTCGAATAAATCCGAATATCATCGATGAACACTACTACGAACTTGTCAAGATACGGATGAAATATCCTGTTCATATACTCCATGAAAACACCAGGTGCATTAGTAACTCCAAACGGCATAACGGAATATTCATAATGTCCATACCTCGTTCTAATGCAGTCTTCTGAATATCCTCCGACTTCACACGAATCGATGATATCCGGATCTCCGATCAATCTCTTAAACACACACGCTCCAACGAGTTGATCCATCAAATCATCAATCCTCAAAGGATACCGATTTCGATTGTAACTTTATTCAACTGCCGGTAGTCAACACATAACCTCATTGAACCTTCCTTCTTCTTAACCAATAACACCGAGCACCCCACGGCGAAACACTCGGATTTAATAAACTTCTTCTCTCAAGCAATTCTTCTAATCGCTTCTTCAGCAATTTGAGATGCCGACATGCGATAAGGCGCCATCGACATCGGACTAGTTCCAGGAATCAAATCTATAGTAAATTCTACCTCTCTCTCAGGTGGCAATTCACTAACGTCTTCCGGAAACACCTCTGGAAATTCATTCACCACTGGCAATCCATCACTCTTGCCTTCCTTCGCTTCATCGAGAATACAACATAAACACCACCGCACCATCTTTCACAGCTAGGTTCATCTGGTTTACCGACATAATCTCACTTTCGACCTTAACCTCTTCAGGGAAAATGACCGTCTTCTCAAAATAGTTGATATGAACCTGGTTGAATTCCAACCAGTTCATTCCAAGGATGATATCAAGTTGTTCTAGCGGTAGGCACACTAAATCCATACCGAAACCTCTATCAAAATCACAACAGACAATCCTACAAACATACAAGTAGTCAATCGAACTCGACGCAGAGTATCAATAACCATACTTCCATCCATATTAGAAATTTCCAAATTCAATCTTTAGCACAATCTAACGCAATAAAAGGATCGTAGCTCCGTTATCAATAATCAAAATCAAAGGTATGCCATTAATAAAACATGTACCTTTAATCACCGATCATGGTTTAGTTTCGATCCGACAATGCAAACACTTTACCACCAGCTTGCTCTTTCTTGGGTTTTGTGCCCGAGGCGAGTATGACCCTCTTCACCCAGTTGTAGCAAGTCACCACTTTCATCTGCAGTCATTGGCCACGTGGCGAACTTTCCACACTTGAAACACTTCTTATCATTGCTCTTACAGGTCCACCATGCGATGTCCTGTCTCACCACACCTTAGCGCCTACGGAAGAACTAGAATCTCCTCCACGGACTTCTCCCAACCGGATCTCGATTATTCCTATCATAAGGCTTACCACGATCCATCATTGCTTACCTTTCTTGTCAACATACCCGAGCATTCGACTTAGTGTTAGCAAGATCCTCCTCTAGAATCTCTTTGCGGTCAACGGATCGAAAATCTTCGGATACGCTGATACAATACCGCTTAATTTCATCACGAAGACCATTCTCAAACTTGATACATTTGGAAAATTCTCCATGCATCGTTAGGGTAATGAGCATAATACTTCGCTAACTCGATGAAACTTGAAGCATACTCACTTGACAGATGTTACTGCTTGAGTTCAAACTCAATCTCCTTCTTACCTCTGATGTCCTCGGAAAGTACCTTCTTAGAAAAGCTCTTGAACACGTGATTCAATGCAACGCCATCTTCTTCGATTCGTTCGGTAGCAACCCAGTCATCGACCCCGGCTAACATGTGAGTTCCATATCTCACTTGACCCCTGCCACGGTTAATCACTCCGAAGATCCTCTCGATCTCCTTCAACCACTTCTGAGCACCTTCGGGATCATGTGCGCCCTTGAACAATGGAGGATTATTCCTCGAAAATTCCCCAATTGTCGGTCAGCACCAATTGCAGCTCCCTGCTGGTTCCCTCCGAGCACTCCAGCCAACATTCCCAAGGCCTCAACAATAGCATCATCATTCCTTCCGTTACCTCTTCCAGCCATTGTTCGGTAACATAACAAAACAATCTACATCAGCCACAAGTATCGGCGGTGTTACTTCACACTAGTCGCGTACTAAAGGGATAACGACACAAGACAAGACCGACTATGCCGATACCACTTGATTGCAACACTAAATACCCCGAATATATCAATTAAATTAATATCTAGATCATCTTTAATCGGAGTTAACACGGAAATCGAGGATGTCGCAATTAATAAATAAAACAAATTTCATTCAACGGTAGCCATACTACTTTGAGGATCAACATTTTCAATAATTCGGTCAAATTAAGACCATGTCTTGCTGAAAATATCATCACCAAAAGCGGAATAATGCAATCATTGTATTTAACAAAATTTTAATTAAACAAATAAACCAATGTCTAATTCCTCATCTAACGTTCCCGAGTTACAATCTAATCGAGCGGCATACGACACGCGGACTAAACGATAAGCTCTAGAGCCATCCTCACCGACTCTTGGTGCTAAACTTAATCGAAATGGTAAAGTAAGGGTGAGACTTCTCATAATTAAAGCATATTATAAGTCTTTCAATCAATAATATATCAAGCATATTATTTCCACTTAACATAAATTGATTCACACACAACCACATTCATCATAATCATAACAATCAAAGAAAGTAACCGAAGACATCCTAACATGTTACCACTTCATACAAATACAATGCGGACTCAATGCATGCGGTACCGACACGTGACCAGTCCCTTACGATCCATCATCAACCGGATACGGTACCATCGATTAGTCCATAACCACCGGACACTGATCCAGCTAATACCCATCCTCATCGGGTATCGGTTATCGGCAATCCAAGTCAAATTCACAATGGAATAACTTCACCAAACAATGCATATGCACAACATCACTAGCATGCAACATCAATCGATCTGTAATACATCAATTTAACTGAATCAATCAATCAACATGATATTTCAATCAATCATGCATATAATAAACAGCAGCATAACATGCTTTACATCCACAATACCAATACATCCATCAACACGGGACTCTGCTACATACAATTCAATATGTCAGTCAAAAGTCACCTATATCGAAATTGGCTCATTTCAAAATAATTTCAAGTTTTGGAAAATACTTCAATTTCATAAAATAGAGCATTAAATTTAGAAAATAACGTCCAAGCAGCGCTCAAAAGCGGACTTACGGTTTGGAAGTTATGAATTTTCAAAGTTTGACATTTTCAAAAATTAGAAGTGGAACCCGGTTCCTACATATCCGAGAACCGGTTCTGAAAAAAGTTCAAAACCGGGCGATGCTTTATTTCACCGGGTGATTCTTCATGGAACAAATTTTCTTTATCTTTCCTTTCTATTTCATTTTGGAAGTATGGTTTTGGGTTGTGAGATTCTTGCTCCTAATTTCATCACTCATATAGTTTTTGATAGTATAGCTTAGAAAACAACACTAGGGTCTTGCTAAATGGATGATTGGAGGTGGATTGCTCTTGATAGATTCCGACAAACCAGTGTAAATGAGTAGTGTATCTCTCTCTTCTTGTATTTCTATTTTTTGGTTATGTATGTATATTTACTCTGAACTCATGTATATTTGTCGCCCTTGGCATTGTATAAAGTTTGCTTTATGAATCTGTGTTGGTAATTGTCTTAGGTTTTTGCTCTATGTTAGGGATTTGAGTTTTGCTAGAGATAGATTGTTGAGATTCTTACCTAGGATGATTATTTGTTAGTTTATGAATGCTAAAAATGGGTTTAGAGCTGGAATTCACTTGGAGTATATGATCTTAATGCCTCTGTGTTGGTGAAGTATGCGAGATATGGGTATGGAGGTGGCGTGGTTGACTTCTAGTTATCGAGGTATATATATCACCTGGTAAAAATAATACCAACTCTTTGCTTGCCTGTTATACCGCATTCAACAGGAACTCATATAAAGTCCATAACAAACCATTCTAAGCTACTAACAACATGGGTAGTCACATAAAAACAACATTTATCACAACATTCATCAAGTTCTATGAATTTTTGGATTTTAAATTAAATCCCTAACAACAGCAACAAAACACAAACCAAGCAAATTTACAAACCCCACTACCTATCATTCATCATGTTCCCAATTAGAGGCAAAACCTCACCCTTACCTTGTGAATCGAGATTGCATTGCTTGGAGGTGGTGATTTGCCCTAGCTCAAGTTTTCCTTCTTCTCTCTCTTCCTCTCTTTTCTCTCCAAAACCTCTTTCTCTACTACTCATAAAAATAACCCTTTCTCTCTTCTTATTCTATTCCTTTTAAAAAATAATACTTATTATTATTATTATTATTATTATTATTATTATTATTATTATTACTTATTTTAATTAATTACCCCATAATCAAATAATAACTTAAATTGGCATTCTACACTATTTCCAATTATTCTGAAAAATATCTGAAAACATTAAATTAAGTAAATAATTAAATAATTAAACAATTAAATAATTAAACAATTAAATAATCCGGTGTTACATTTTTCTTGCCAAAAGAATAAAAAGTTAGAGTTTTTATCTTGGTTTTGAAACAACCGAGGTAATATATCCGATGTAAAATCTAGAAAACATAATTACACCTTTTGGTTCCATGTAAAACATTAAATAGAAGGAGGTAAGAATCGAACCTCAAACTATGAACATATATTTATGTTGGTTTTATAGATATAGGAATAATGATTTATTATTATTATTATTTAATAAAACAATGCGCCTCAGTTCATGTACTGTGGTTTTATTTTGTATATTGTGAAAGCTTTGTCATGAAAGCGTTATTTGTTGTCTGAACTCATTGAATAAATAATAAATAGTGATGGTTAAATCATTTGTCCTACCTTTATAAAAACTATATCACTATACTATATTTAGAAGAAACGAGATATCTATATATTAAGAATCACATGAATATTTAAACAATAGAAACGATAACACAACACATCAATATATACACATACATATACGATAATATTTGACTTTCATTTTCAATTTATAATTGAAATAGTAGAAAATATTTTAATTAAAATTTATTTATGTGATTAACCATTGATGATATATCTTAACGCTTTTAGATATGTGTGTGATTTGTTTAATAAAATGTATACGATCTATTGAAACAAAGAAAATTTTGTTTGTATTGTTAATCAAATATTGTATGAATACGAGTGAGGAACACTAATTTAAAGAATGTTGAATCAAATAAAAACATTTTTAAAGACACGTATGATATTAATATTACACAAGTGTTGAATATAATATATCGCGGTACACCTTTTGTTAGAGATATATGAACTCTATAAATATTAGTATGTATAGTATTTTTAAAACAATTTTTCTATGCATTATAAAAAAAATTGCATATTGTAATTTCAACCAATCACCTCTTGTAATTAATTTTATTATATTTAATGGTTATTTTTAAATAATTATAACTTTAGTTGTTTTTCTTGTAAAAAGAAAAGTTATTTTCAAAATATTATATTTTATTCCAAGGGTAGTTAATATAAAGGCGATGTAAGTGAGTGGCACCATCATATCTATCTACAATCTAAAATGACAAATTCTATGTGGTCTCAACTCCTGTTCCTTTGCATCTTAACATCGTCACCCCTTTTCCTAAACAACATCAATGTCGCATTTGCAACAGACCCATTTGTGGAACAAGAGAAAGACAGGATTGCTAGCGCACTCCCAGGTCAAAACTTCAACATAACCTTCAAACACTATTCTGGGTATATCACTGTCAACGAGGAAGTTGGAAGGGCACTGTTTTACTGGTTCATTGAAGCAGATCACCCAGATCCTACTTCAAAGCCTCTCCTTTTATGGTTCAATGGTGGTCCTGGCTGTTCCTCTATAGCTTATGGAGAAGCTGAGGAAATTGGTCCTTTTCGGATTAATACAGATAGCAAAACGCTTTATCTTAATCCTTATTCTTGGAATCAAGGTGAGTTTACTGTGTTTGTTTGATTGATTCTCAGAATTTATGCTGTATATAAACTATGCTGTGTTGAATCGTTTCTTTTTTTGTAGTTGCCAATATTCTTTATATTGATTCTCCGGTTGGAACTGGATTTTCTTATTCAAATGATTCATCTGATATTCTCAACAATGGAGACAAGAGGACAGGTAAGTTGTCACTTACTTGGATCTAGATTTCCTGCATGTACACACGGTTTTAACTTGAGGCTGCAGATGCGGTTGCATGCTGGTGTTGCGATTGTAGTGTGTATGTGCGGTTGTTGCAATGCGGATTACGACCATTGCGGTGTGAATTTTAATTGGGATGTGTTTGAAATATATCGTTAAAACACACTTGATGTTAAGATTTTTCATTGCATGAATTGAGTTTTTGGATTCTGAAATTGAGTTTTGATGGAAATACTTGAAGAAACATTAGTGAAATTGTCTGATGTGACCTGATTTTTCGTAAAGGTCAATTGATTCAAATTAAATTAATTTTCTGTAATTCTTTATGTGCAGCTGAGGAAAATCTCATATTCCTATTGAAGTGGTTTAAGCGTTTTCCCCAGTATAAAAAATCAGACTTTTTCATCAGTGGCGAGAGCTATGCAGGTAAACACAAATGGTGTGATAAATAAAGACAATTATCGTGTCAAGTGTTTGAGTTCTCTGATTCTTGTTTTCTCTGTTTTAGGACATTATGTTCTAACTTAGCCAACTTATTGTCAAGTACAACTCAGCTACAAAACAAGATTCTATAAACTTCAAAGGTTACATGGTATGCATTGCAGTTCTGTGCAAAAACTCCGCACGTGTCATTAGGGGAGGACTTTTCTTGGAATAGATAGTTCTTTTGGCATCATTAACTAAGTCAATACTATACATCTATGTCTGGTGCAGGTAGGAAATGCTCTATTAGATGATTTCCATGATCAATTGGGATGTTCCAGTTTATGTGGTCAAGTGGTATGATTTCGGATCGAACATTCAAGCTCTTGAACCTTCTATGTGATTTTCAGTCAGTCGAACACCCGTCAAAGTCGTGTGATAAAATGTATAATACTGCCTATGAAGAAGTTGGTAATCTAGACCCATACAGTATTTTTACCGCTACTTGCCACGCTAATGATAATCAACGGGTTAAAAGAAACCATGTAAGTCTAAAATTGGACACTGATATATATTCTCGACACGAATTATTAGATTTTATAGTACAAATCTTTATTCATATGCCCTGTCATGTAACAGACTGCAGGAAGACTCAGAAGAAGCGTATGATCCTTGCACTGAGAAGCACAGCACTATATACTTCAATCAACCCGAGGTCCAAAGAATTCTACGTTGATCCAAATCATAAGCCGGAGAAATGGCAGACTTGCAGGTAATGCTCATAAGGAAAATTTTGAAAGTCTCGTTATTTCCACACTTTGATACAAATTGCATAGCCAACTTCAAGGACTGCACATACAGCGTTAAGTGCATCACTGTATTTTATTCACCGTGATTTAACATTCATTGCAGTGAGGAGGTATTTACTAACTGGAAGGATTCTGCTAGAACAGTTCGACATATATAGTGAACTTATTCCTACTGGACTCGTATGGATATTCAGGTTGCTCATTCTTCATCCACTGTCATTATATATCATTTTCTTTTCCTTAAATAATTTTGGGCTCCAAAGAACTTATATTTTCTTCTGTGTTTCCTCGATTCATCTATGTCATATCAGTGGTAATACAGATTCTATTATCCAGTAACATCTACTCGCTATTCCATAAATGCTCTCAAACTTCCCAGGCGAGCCCTGGCGTGCATGGTATGATGATGGGGAGGTAAGTCCACAATTGATAGATAGAGACATACATATTTACTCAATGTTTTTTCTACTCTTCATTTCACATTCTCTTGGGTGCATTAACATTGACATATACATGAAACAAACAGGTAGGAGGATGGGCGCAAGAATACACGGACTCACGTTTGTGACTGTAAGGGTGCTGGACACGGTTCCTCTGCATCTTGCGCATTGTTCAAATCGCTTTTAGCAGGAACATGCTTGCCATATTGATTAAGTAATTCAAGTTTATGGTTGTTAAATTGTGAATTGTGTTAGTTTTCCTTGGAATATTTCTCAAAATGTTACTCTAAGCAATGCTGTGGAGCACAAATTCTTGAGGGAAATGCAAGAATGCTGATATGCTGACATTCCAACTCAAATCCAGCATATCCATGAGATGTATTTTCTAATATGCCTTATTCTTAGAAAAACATGAAGTGGTTATCTCCCACAGGATATCAGGCGCCATCGAATATAAATTAGTCAATAAAATATTTCCGTTCACTTTTCGATTGATACATTTCATGGCAATAAATATCTGTTGATTTATATCTTGATTTTTACCCGTCAAACATTTGTACTCTAAAGAGAGTTTATATAACGTTTTGGGCTGACACAGCCCTCGCCAAAAGAGGAATGTGACAGTTAGAAGTTTCTGATAAGCTTCGACGTAAAACAATATTGGGGGCTGTCTGTTTTTCTTCGGCCTAGGATTTGCTTCGCCACCGACACCATCATTTCTCTAAACGTTCACTTCATTGACTGCAGGAAGCTCTTTCATAATTGAGGAGGAAACTCCTTTGGTATAACCTATGTAGTCTCTAGTAAGCTCCATACTGATAGCTTGTTCTGTTTATGTGGTTTGCCTACTTTGGTGTCTTGTAAATCTCTCCATTCCAACCGATGTGTTGATGAGGAGATTTTTTAGGAGTAAAATCTTTCTCCTCTCACATTTATCAATATGATAAGGTTTTCTCCACATTTAGCATTGGCATAAGCCACCTGCAATTCTTTCTTTTCTTCATTGTCATATTTTTTCTCCTTTGCTATCCGACTACCTTGGTCTTTTTCTTTGGAGACTCTTTTCTCCACTTCTTTTGTCCTTTGTTCTTCCTTTTCCATGGACAGTAAACCTTGAAAGCTTTTCTTACTAGATCAAGTCCTCAATTGTATCCTTAAATTGGATACACTTCTCTGTAATATAGTTGTTACTTTTGTAAAAATGACAATATTGAGAGACTTATCAAGGCTTAGGCATTCACAAACCTTCTTGGCGATCTATATCGAAGGGAGTGATCTCCATTTCTCCTTATTGAATTGACGATCTTAGTCTCAATCTCCTATCTGTCATTTATGCATCACATTTTCTATAAATAACCCTACCCGCAACCATTATTTCCTCAAGTTTTATGTATTTCCTGACTTTGGCTAACAAGTTGTTGAAGTTTTTAGGTTGTCTAATCTGAACGCTCTCTGTAAACCATGATTATGTTTGAAATCCTTGACTCGATAGACACTTCATGTCACGTTGTTCTCCAATGGTAGGAGTTCAACTTTCACATACCTTATCGATCCCATTACTTTCCACCAATTTTAGTTGTTTCTTGACACAATGAAATAGACGGTAAATCGCATGCGACTTTACAAATTGATGAATTCATCCTAAAATCTCAAAATCATGTCATGTTCCCTACCTTGAAAGTGAGGGTGAATAATTTTCATTTGGTTCACCTGACTTACAAAAATTCATGAAGATCACCACATGTTTTACATGATCATTAGGGTTTGTTGTCAAGTGATATGTACCTATCCCTCAATTTTTTTTGGAACTCCATATAGACAAGATTGTTCGTTGATTATGGGGAATGTAGTAGCATGAGTATTCCACTTGATCGTCATCGCATAATGTAATTGTTTCATAATTGACTTGAATCATACTCCATTTGATCCTTCTTGGAACCAAGTGTGCGTTGTAGACGAGATTAACCATTTTGATTCTTTGGAACCTTTCGGTTTTCTGCTCCAATGTGATCAACTTTAATTGAATGACAATCTACTTGCCTCTTAGTAGCATGTTTGTTTCCTCAATAGTTTCTATGACCGAAGGGCTTGATGATGGTGGAGTATTAACGTTTACCAACATATTCGAATGTGGTTTTTGAACATCTTTGTTTGGTAAAGAAATCATTGATGGAAGAACACCCTCAATCAAGAAATAGGGTGATGGAAACATTGAGATCGTTGGTGGTGGAGTCGGGGGAACTGATGTTCGTTGAGGTGATAAAGATACTATTTGTCAGTCTGGTGGCTCTTGAGTATTTTTGGCGTACGCACTAGGAAGAGACTGATGTGGCATGGTCTCTGATGTTATTAATGTCACTTTCCTTTGTTTACCATTCGATCTTGTTTGTTTTGTAGTTTATTAGGAAGTATGAAGATTATTTCTCAAAAAAAATGTTAATTGATCTAGAAAAGATCTATCTAGTTCACAAGTGAGGAAGCGAACTAAGGATCAATGGAAAGCTTTGTTGCTTGTTTCAAGGTCTTAATTCTACAGTTTGTGAGGGGGAAGTGGTGGATTGTGGGTACTTGCAAATACTTAGATTCTCTAATTAGTGACGATGAAAAGTGAAATGTATTTAAGTTAGAATATCTTATACCTAAATCGACCTTCTCTTGTTGGTGTTCAGAGGCCAATACTTTTGGTACTTGTATCAATTATTTATTAAATAATAAAGGAATTTCTTTATTATGTTTGCTTTCCAAAATAACAAAGTCCCTAGAATAGTTAGTTTGTTTAATGAAATGTTAAGTATGACTTAATCATGAGATCCCATTAAACATAAATGACACTATTCTTAAAGTATCAGTAATCGAGCTTTAATGTTAAGTGGGATAACATTAAAGCATTGAGATTATTATGTAGACAAACTGATGATCACATCTCATGGATCATGGATAAGGAGTTATCAACTCTTGAAATATGTATGAATATTAGGAGTAATATTTATTCTGGATTGACCTGCTATGAGAATACTACATAGAATGTTATGCAAAAGTGTCATAAGTTATGCTCATGGTGATAAGTGGTGTATACCACCCTTCGACCTGAAACCTCTATGGACCCTAGATGCAGTGTAACACCCCATTTCTACCTCTAACACCAAAATAAGCCCACATAAAATAATTCTACTAATCTATACTTATTTCCAATATTATTTCCAGAATATTTTACACTAAATTAATTCATCACCAATTAATTCCAACTTAGATAATCCAATTAAATACTTGACTATAATTTAATTAAATAATTAATTAAATTTTGAAATACAACTCTCCCCCACTTAGAATATTTCCGTCTTCAAAATCTAATCGGCACAACAACTCTCAATGCTACTTCCGCATCTAACTCCTTGATCCTTAAGTCTCGCTTGACAACACTTCGGCCAGTACTTTCTTGAGATAACCACAACTTACCATAATTAAAATCCAATGCAGACGTGCAATTCTCTTCAACTCAATTAACAACAATAATAGTAATTAACGAAGTTCTATCGCAGCATCGTTCCTTCCAGCCATCTTAACTTATTACTACAACACAAACAATGGTTAGAAAAATAATTAACAATACTCGATTGTTAAACGACTCGGTAACTTGGTCGGATGAACCGACCTGCTCTGATACAACTAATATAATACCCTTTTACCTCTAACACCAAAATAAGCTCACATAAAATAATTCTACTAATCTATACTTATTTTCAATATTATTTCCAATAATATTCTACAACTAAATTAATTCATCCCCAATTAATTCCAACTTCCGATAATCCAATTAAATACTTCGACTATAATTTAATTAAATAATTAATTAAATTTCTGAGTGTTACATGTAAAGTCAAGTGTTTTATTGTTGACCAAACGTTATCGGTAACTGGATGACCATAAATAGAGTTGATGGGTACTTGACAAAGCATGTTGAGGGGCATGAGTGACCTAGATAGAATTTGCCCATCCTGCGTAACAGCATATATGAATAAGGGACCAATATTAAACTGGACAAGGGTGACACGGTCTATGCCTTTTGTTCAATATAGACATAAGGAAAAAGGGTAATTATACACAAGTATTATCAAAGAAAGATTTTGTCGATCATGACATTTTGTGACTTGGATAGTAGTGATGTGTTGCTAGATACCGCTCATTGTTTATTATGTTAAATATGATTTAATATAATTGCCAATGTCAAGGAAACCTACAGGGTCACACACATAAGGATAGATTAACGAGAGATAGCGTAAATGAGGAACACCGTAAGATATTGTGCACTTAAATGGAATCTGGAATATGGTAAGGTACCACACGCTTAAGTGATATGATACATCATAGGCATGATACTCATATGCTTGGTGGGCTTCAGCTTATAGCCTTTATTGGGATTTTAGCTTGCAGCCCACTTGTAGTTCTATAAATAGAACCCTTGTGCTAAAACATTTCACTTGATGAAAATCCGGTCTTGAAACCCTAGCCATATTTTCACTCACTCACTTACTCAAAGCTTTCATTCATAAGCATTAACTCTTTGTATTGAAAGCAATGCATTCATGTGGAATGAGTAGAGGCGTTGTTCTTCATCAATGCTCGTGATCATATCATCAAAATCCAAATCACCACAATAGGTAATAGATTTTATCACTAACCATGCTCATTCATAAGGATCGCTAAAGGAAAATTTTATTTCTTTGCATTATTGTATCATAATTTTCCTTCACTACTTATAGATGTATAAGAGGAAAAATGTTAGAGGATCATTACAAGTACGATATGATATATCTAAGGTAGGACTATCTTAGTTTTACATCACTAGCACCTTTTTGTGGATAATATCTTTAAAAGTGATGTTAGTGACCAAATGTATGAAGCGTGAAAAACACAAGAAATAGGGGTTTGAATTTAGTTTTATACTTTGAAAAACTTTTCTTTTAAAAAAATCCTTGAATATGCTTTTATTTGATAATGATCAAAAGATAAGGAAAGAAATAAAGAACACATAATTTTATCCTAGTTCACTTGAAAACCTCAAGCTACTCTAGTACACCCTTCCGAGGTGATTTGCCTCTCTCCACCGAGGACTTAATCAACTATAACAAACCGATTACACTTGCGGAAATCGCCGGTGACTAACACACACACACGAGTGTGTATGACTAACAACCTCTAAGACTAATTGTCCTAGACTTCTTGATAAGCCCCAACTGGTCTCTCAAGGAACAATCAAACTACTTTTTGATAACAAGTTTGTTTACAAAAAATACTTCACACGTGATATGTAAGCAATTTTTAGTACAAAATGACTTGAATGAATTTACAGCTTTTTACAAAGAATAATGAAGTTTTAGCATAGAGAGTTTCTTCGTGAATTAGCAGTTGTTACTTCAAGTCTTCAAGCTCTTTTATAGTGTCATGCAAGATGTAATCGTTGGAGGGTACATTTGGAATATGAAACTTGTGGCGGCTTGAAAGAACGTGGGGACAAGATCGTCTAACTCCATCCTTCATGGTAGTGGAATGAAACGTTTATTTTTACCATGTACTATTGTACCACTTTAACATTATTTTCTTTCTTACTTGAGGCTTCGAGCATGAGTTTAGAAGTGGAGAATCTAACTCAGTTGATCAAAACTTCAACTCTTGATTCTTGGATCTTCCTCTTCATAAGCTTCAACACTTGGTTTTGAAGAACCTTGTATTGTAACCTAAGGTTGAAAGAACTTCAAGTCTTGGAATCTTCAAAATCACATTCTTTAGAGTCTTCAACACTTAGTCTTGTAACCTTATATCGTAACCTAAGTTCAGAAGAACTTCAAGTCTCAGAATCTTCAAAATCACATTCTTCAGATTCTTCAGCACTTGGTCTTCAGAACCCTTTGTGTCGTAACCTAAGTACAGAAGAACTTCAAGTCATTGGAATCTTCAGAGCCACGTCTTCAAAGTCTTCAAGCACTTGGTATTCAGAACCTTTTGTCTTCTGCAACTTGAGTCTTTAGCATCTTGACATAAGTCACACTTATGTATTTAGATCTTCTGACTGGTTTCTTTAGACGAGCTTATCAGAGTAACTAAGCTTCAGAGCCTTCTGAAGCTTTCTTCGCTACTTTGTTCATCAGAACCTCTGTAGCTTAGAAGCAGAACATATTCTCTTCTAATATCTTGGCCACGTCATTTGTCAGAAATAGAACCTGTTTGTTTATCTTAAAAATACAACAAACATTAGAGTAACAAAAATTATTCACTCAAACATACTCGTTGTTATCATCAAAATTCAGAGACATAATTGTAGAACCAAATCTTGTTCTAACAATCTCCCCCTTTTTGATGATGAAAAAACTATGTATTTTAATGACACAATTTTGCATAACATCAGAAGAAAGTTAAAAATGATAAAGGTAACGACTACTTAAAATTTACATGAAAATCCCCCTGAATCACAGACTTGGTGAAAGATCAGAACTTCTGACTAAGGACCATCTGAGCAACAACTCCTCATGGTTCCAACAGGTCAGATGAAAGATGTTGAGAGTCTTGATTCTTGAAGACACAATTTCTTAATTGAGAGCTTGAACTTTATTGTTACTCAGACAAGTTCCAGAATCTTCAATTGAAATTTGACTTGAACTAACTCTTCGAGTATAGTGCAATGAGTCGATGCATGACTTTCTTGATTCGATTCTTGAAAAATCATGAAAAAGAAAAGCAACACAATTCTACCAAGAAACAACGGTTTATATTTGGTTAGAAATGTAAGCAACATTTTTCATAGAATTTGATCATTAAGAATCAAAATTACTTCATTAACTACTCCACTTTTTGTCATAATAAAAAAATTATATTTTAAAAACGTGTAAAAAACACATAAATAAAATAATAGACAAAAGAAAGTGACTTTCATTCATTGAACATTAAAAACATTCATAAGAACACCAAAAACAAAAAGTTCTTAAAGAAAGGAAAACACTAGAATGATTCAAAAACATCAGGTTTAAGAATTAGAAGGAGAGTGTCTGGTCCAGATATCTTCTGAAGAATCAAAGCCAGCATGTTCTGAACATTCTCATTAACAATCTTTTGCTCAGCTAGACTTTGTTTCACATCTCTTTGTTCAACTTTCATTTCTTCTATACTGGAATTGATGTTGTGGATTTACTGTTGAGTTGAGGGCTCAACCAGAGCAACTTGAGAGGTTTCATTTTCCTTCTTTGCCTTATCATCCAATTTATCATTTTCATCCCGGACTCTTGCATCTTCTTCAACTTTTAGCCTTGCTTCTTCTTCTTCTTTCCTCTTTTCTGCTTCAGCAACATCCTGAATGTCCTTGGCTTCTACTTCATTCTGCCTCTTAGCAATAATCTAGAAGACATGAATTCTTTCAAGTTCGTATTCTTTCTGCTTGACAAGCTCCATAGAAGTAATTTTGGAGGTGGCAAAGAAGTTGAAGATTCTCTCAACTTCAGTTTTCATCCAAAGCTCACAATTTGCCCACGAGGCATCAACATCCTTGTGTGAAGAGCTAATCATATCCTCTTTATTGAGCTTGATAATCTTCTTCTTTGCTTTTTCTCTAAATATATCAAGACATTCATCCAGAGTTCTGGGCCAGGGTTTCTCACAAATAACCAATGATAGATCAAAAGACAGGGGTTTAGATGGACGAATGACCTCAGTAAGTCCCAAGAGTTCATATATTTGATCTGATTTAGTAAAGGAGATCTCAATAGGTTCATGGTTGTCAGTTTCCATACTTCCAATTTCAACAGGGTTTGTACACGAAACATGATCAATATAAAGTGTTTTGGCCAGAGTTAGAGAATTGTTCTTTTGGGAGAAAATGATGAGCATCAGATGAAATAACATGATATGGAGGAAATTGAGGTTTAAATACAGACGTAAAAATGGAAGGAGTGAAGGTGATAATAGGTGTTGATGAGATGGGGGATGTAATGGATTTAGTCATTGAAAATGAGGCTACTATATTAGAGGAAGTGATATTTATGACAGACGTGAGAGTTAAAGTCGTGGTGATAATGTCAGAAAAGGAGATTGTTGGAATTGATTGTGATATAATGGTGATGGGAGATTGTGATACAAATGCAGGTGATTTGAATGAAATAGTAGTACCTGGTTTTGAAATGGTTGATGAAATATTTGGTAGTTCAGGGACAGGAGTTGAAACAAAGGGTATAAATGATGACTTACTTGGGCGTTTTTCAGCTAGAATGACATCATTTAGAAGCTTTGTCCTATTCTTTTTCTTCTTATTTTTCTTTTCAGAATCCAAACCATCTGCCCTTTGTTTACGTTTACCTTAAGGACGATCCTTTTCTTCTTCATCAGATGTGATACTCACATCATTCTCATCTTTGGACATTGACTCAACGTATTTTACTACTTCTGTCATATCTCTTGAGAGATTAAATTGAGGAAAATTCTCAATGGGGATTCTATTCAAAATCTCGGATAGATTACTCTGATGTCTCTTTTTGAATTCAGGAATAATCTTCATATTTTGAGAGGTTGAGCTAAGAGTGAGTCACCAGAAGTAGATATCAAATCCTCGGTACACTTAGCCTCTTCTATCAAAATGCGACTAGACCACTTTCAACCAGAATATCTGAAATCAAACGCCCATATGGAATGTGATTGGATACCTTTTTTGTTGGATCTGCACTAGTTCTTGTTTTTCTGATGACTTCTTTTAGATGATTAAGGAGAACAAATGGAAGGTTTACTTTCCTCTTGGTCATTACATAGTACAACAAAATTGTTGACCAATGTTAAAGTGTCTGGAGGAATTAGAAGGTCTAAGGTTTATGCATCCTAGAATAAGTTTGTGCCAAATTATGAGAGTCCACGAAGATCCTTGCTTTTATACTCTTTCTTCTCTTTGGAATAGTTTTTGAACAACAGAGATTGAAGGCGTTCTTTATTTTCATCTGACTTAAAATTCATGAAAATTATGCATTTCCCTTCCAAGAATTTTAATCGAGTAAGTCGCAATAGATTTTCTGTCATGATGATTCTTTGCTCAAGAACATACGAGATGATATGCAGATCATCACAATCAACATGTTTCCAGAATTATTTTACTAAGTGTTCATAAGTGGGACCATGAAGCCTTTTGAAGTATTTTTTCCCAACCTTGAGCTTCGAGTTCTTCATTTATGCTACAACCATTGCCAGCCAGATTTTCAAAATCAACCATTAATTCTTTGAGCACTACCAAGTCTTCTGCTTTGATGTTGTAGTGAATTTGAGGAGCCCTTTTTGTGATGTGGATTTCATCAGTCTTTTTCCAAATAGTGGTTCAACCTTGACAGAAGTTGATGAAGGAGCCACAATTGATGATGTAGTGGATGTTGCTATTGTTGTTGATGGTGAAACCCTTGCAGATGAGTTAGGGTTAGAGGCTTGTTCATACTCCTGGGAAAACTTAACAGCTTCTTGTTGGGAAATATTCATCACAGTGCTTAGAGATAGGAATGAGAAGATGAACGGGTGAAGGAGAAGAGATTTCTTGATGGTTAAAGGAAGTGATTTTAGGGTTTAGTGTTTTTTAGAAAACGAAGAAAGTGAGAGGAGAAGAGAGAAGAAGCTGTATATATATATATATATATATATAATAAACTATTTAAAAAAAAAAGTAATCATGAGGAACAATTAATGAAGGTAATCACGACAGATCAATTCCAAGAATCAACATGTTGTTCATTATCTAACTTAGGTAGCGTGTTATGATTACGGATAACCAAAAGGTTACACATTAATCACTGCACTTACTAAGAGATATGATTGATATTCTCAAAAATTGGAAAACTAAAAGGTTTCCCTCTGACCAGAGATACTTTTGACCGAAGCATCTTCTGATGATTGAGATTTTAAAGAAATTAAAACAAAATAGAAAATAGAGAAGTTACGTTGTTGGATCTGATGATTTTTCTTTTTGACTTTTCACGCTTCTTCCATAACCAACTTGTTCTGACAAATTATGATGCCTTCTGAATTTAAGTTCCAAATTTTGGAACATATATCTTCTTCGACAAGTGTAGCAAGCATCCATTCTCCAGGAGCAATATTTGGTGTCTCAGAGGCACTATCTAGAACATCTGCAACACAGGCAATCTGGTCTCTTGGTACCCATACTTTGGGTCCTTTCTTATTAGTCTTTCTAGAGGTCTTTACACCTTTGAATTTTTGTGAGTGGTATAATTGTATGGAATCCATACATTATACTTTGGTTTAGAATCATCTTTCTGTTTCAGTGATTGTGATGCATCAAAATCTAATTCTTCTGCTTTTGAACATTCTATTTTAGTGCCAGTAAGCACGAATTGTTCAAATAGAGGTATTAGTTTTAGACCCTCAGACTCATCCATTGGCTTGGGTGGTCCAGAGTATCCTAAACCTCTACTTCCATTTATTCTAACTCCATAGGTCATTGAAGCCATTTTGCTTATATCTAAGCTTTTAGCAAGGAAGTGTTGAAAAGCTTTATCATACCTCTCAGTTTCATCATAGGCAGATATGTTAGATGTAATCTCTTCTTCTAATTTAGAAACCTTACTTTTAAGAGCAACATTTTTTCTTTCTATAGAAAATATTTTTCATTTAAAGTTAAAATGTTTGGCTCACTCTTTAAAGAAGTTTCAAAGCGATACAAAGGTCTTTTTCGGATCTTTGTGCGTAGAAAAGATGATACCTTTCACAATTCACTAATCCTAATTTAGAACCGGAAAGGGAAGAAAGTACCTTATCTACTGTCATCAGTATGACTCTTCATCAAGAAGAAGGTCATCTTACATCTTGATACTATCGTCTTGGTTTCTATCACAAAAGTCACTTTGGCATGTTCTTCATCAAAATCATCTTCTTCTGATTTTGAATCATCCCATGATTGCCATTAGAGCTTTCTTAGCCTTGAAAACCTTCTTTGATTTTCTTACTCTTACGAGCTTATGGCGGTCAATTTTGTAATGCCCATATTCATTGCATTCATAGTATATGACTTCTTTACGAATCTCTTCATTGGTAAGATGTAGACTCTTGTCTATCTCTAGAATTCCTTGACCCTCTGAACTTACTCCATATGTGTTTCCACAATTTGTTTATCTTCCTAAAGATTAGAGATAGTTCATCTACATCTGAGTCTTCTTCAGACTCTTCTCATTCCTCCATTACTTGATAAGCCTTTTTATTTTTGGACTTAGACTTGAGAGTGATGGATTTATCTTTCTTCTGGGGTTCATCTTGTTGAATATCAATCTCAGACTTAAAGAACTAATGAGTTCTTCAAGACTAGTGTTGTTTAGATCTTTCTCCAATTTTAAAGCAGTTACCATGGGTCTCCATTTTCGGAGACTCGATAATCTTTTAGCGTGTCGGTAGTGTATCCTTTGTCCTGAACTTCGAGTCCTGCAACCAACATCTGAAATCTTGAAAACATCGTTTCCACAGACTCATCTTCCTCCATTCTGAAAGGCTTTGTACTTCTGGATTATGGCCACGCCTTAGTTCACCTTATCATACCCCAATTTTGACCTAATATACCACTTTACATTTGCATCATTGCATAACTTCTTGATTCAAACTGACATTAATCGGGTGTGGGTTTAACGAGGTCAAAATTAGGGTTTCATCGATTTTCATCGATTCAAGAGGCAAATAATTAGGGTTTGAGTTTTTCTCACCTCATTTGATCTATCTTGATCAAAATATCAACCTCTGATCATCAGATATCCATTTCTCTCGGATCGATCAAGGATCGACCAATTAGGGTTTTGATCGGGCATGAGTTTTCTCTGACTTTTTGAGCAAGAAATGAATTTTTTGGATAGAGATTGGTCATTATATCTTAGATAAAACATCTTGACCTAATTTCTGGATTTAAAACATTACAGAAGTTCACAGACTTCATCGGTCGATTTCGAAACATCGATGAAATTTCATACCTGAAAAGTCAAACTTTGACTTTTGGTCAAATTTTCAAAACAAAACTTTTTCAATCATCAAAATACTTCAAATGATCCATCATGAGCATAAAAAATCAAAGAATTTGAAAAAGTCAACAAAAAGTCAAAAGTTTTCATACTTAGAAAATTTTCTAAGTGTTGAAATTTCTTATTTTTCCAAACTTCATGCCATTTTTCACCTAGTTCCATTTGAATTGGAAAAACTCAAAACATGAAAGTTGTAGCTTGTGAAACAAGCTTTCCAAAATGTCCAAGAACTCTCAAATCCATGGAGTCTAGCCATACTTTTGAATTTGAAACATAAGGCTTCATGAAACTTGATTTTCAAAATCCAAAGCTTCAATTATAGGTCATTTTTGTGTTTTCTTCATCTAGAAGCTTTCCAACCATGCCAAATGGATGATTGAACTGATAAATATCAGTTAGAGGTAATAATTGAGAGGATTGGATCAAATTGTAAAAATGAGCACATGGTGAAAAAAGGAAGTTTCCTTTTTTGGCAAATGTCTTTCTTACCCCTTAAGCTATCCTTGATTTTCCAAAAGCTTGTACCTCTTGCCTAACATTTCAGAACTTGTTGCCTATAAATACAGGTCTTGTTTGCCATTCAAAACACACCAAAGCAATGCAAGTTTATGCTTTCACTCTTCTTTCTTGAAAATCAAGCAATATAGTGCAAAGTTGCCAAACATTGCATTTTTGAAATTTGATGAAAACCATGATAAACTTTGGTGTCTAACATGCTTTGATATCCATTTGAAACTTGTTTGAACATTAAAATCAACACAAGAACAAGTTAAAACAGAAATCACTTTCCATTTCTCAAACTTTCAAAGCGCCTTATGAATCGAATTTGAAAATTGGCTTGATCAAACTGTGTTCTCAATCACTCAAACATCATCACATAATCCATGGACATGAGGCATACCATTAATCTTGAATAACACTCTTAACCCGAGGATTCGAAGTTCAATTTTGTGTCTATGCGGGTGGACTTGACTTGAGAGTTCCGGCTCGATTCAAGAGTGCGACCCATCCATACGACTTCCATACATGCCGTTGAAGCTCACATGATCAAGAAATCCGTTCTGGAAACACTCTAAGACCTTCTTGATTCTCACTTTCACATGTATGAACCAACTGAGCTCTATGATTCCTTGCATCAATTGAAAAAAACTCATGGCCGTTTGTTTCTGCACACATAACGATCATAAACCCTCAATAAAATCAAAGAATCATCAAACATACATCATTTAATTTGAAAATTCAGTTTTAGGGTTCTTAGCATTTTCGGAAATCCAATTGAGTTAGACTTAAATAAATACAATTAACAAGTACCATCGTGTTCGTGATGAAAAATCGAGCAAGTTTCATTTTACATCATTGATTTTCATTAAAAGCGAAGATGGTAGCTTGGATCTTGAATCGAAGATCAAAACACGAAGAGCAATTGTGGCGTGTTCTTGATTTTGTTTCAAATTTAAATTTTCAAATACTTTGTTTACGTGTTCTAGTCCACTAAACACCAATGCGCGTTTGTCCAGTGGTAGCTTGCTTGCCTTTAGTCCTTTCGACACGTGGTCACCCCTTTGGTCATGGGTTCAACTCCCATGAGACCATTCTTTTCATACTTTTCCAATTTTTCATGTTTTTACAAAACTTTCACAATTTTTGACCAATCAAAACTCCTTATTTTAAGGTGATTTTTGGACACTTGTCAATAAATACATCTATTTTATGATAGTGCAAAAGTTTCAAAAAACTTTCATTTGATCATATTTTAATCTGCTTAAAGCGATGTTCAAGACACTTTTCAAACCTCCTTTTAAGGTAAAATTTTCAAGTTTTAGACTTAGATTTTTTCAAAACTTCTCATAAATGAACCTCACATTTCAAAACATTTTCAAATCATTTTCAAACGTTTCATCAAAACTTACTTGTACATACTCAAATCATCATTGTCAATATTCAAACATAAACAAATTTGTTTGTTTGTTTTCATTCGTTTGTTTATACTGCGATACCATTGGTATTGAAATGAGCATTATTCCTGTGAAGCTTTCAAACCAATGGGCCTCCCTCAGTGTAAGTCCCATAACATTCTTTTATGTACATAATATTTCTTTGTACATATCAAACTCTCTTCAAATACATACAAATTTTTATACATACACCGGATACTTTTTATACTCAATACGGACAAACTTGATCGTTTGTTTTCACTTCACTTGTGCACAAACCCACATTCTTTATGTACATACCTTTCCTTGTACATATCAAATTCTTTTCATACAAAACTTTTATCATACATAATACAGATACCTTTTAGATAAAATTCGATCGTTCGTTTACATTTAAATACGTATATACCTTTGAATACCATTGGTATTGAAAGGAGCATTATTCACTAGGCGCTTTTCAAACCAATGGGCCTCCTATGGTGTAAGTCCCAACCCTCCTATGTACATCCATCTTTCTACGTACATAAATACTAGTTCGTGTACATATTCATTTCCTTGTACACTGTTCAAACTTGTAAATAATCAAATTCGCTCGTTTTAAGCGTTCGTTTCCACGGACACTTGTTTATATTTCATAAACTTACGTAAATAAACATCATGCATTGTTTATATTTCCTTCATAAACTCCTGTGAATACATATCACACACACACTTGTTTATACAGCTGTCTAATTATAACATAACAATTAGTCTAACCAATAGGTTCCCCATTTGTAGCCTCCGCTTGGGCTTAATACAAGATAATTCATCTCGGCATGAATTTAGCCTCCGCTTGGGCTTCATACAAGATAACTCTTCCCAGAGTTTAGCCTCCTCTTAGGCTTCATATAAGAAAACTCATTCATCGAGTTTAGCCTCCTTAGGCTTCATATAAGACACTCCTGTTGAGTCTCCTCTTGGGCTTCGTTCAAAAGAACTCCTCATTGAGTTTAGCCTTCTCTTGGGCATCATACAATGAAAGAGACAGAAATCTCTTATGACCTCCTATTGGGCTTCCAATACAAAGAATCACCACGCTAAGATAGAACCACGAAGGATGGTTTCCGGTGAAATCACTTTCAAATCCCTAGAGTAAAATTTCCGGTGAAATTGCTCTTAATTCAAAGGATGGTTTCTCGGTGAAATCCTTTTAACACAAGCCGGCCATACCTATAGCTTCCTCTTGAGCTTCATACAAGGACCCTCGATGACCCTCGAAATGCCTCCTCTTGGGCTTACAATACAAGGACCCACGGGCTTCTTAAAAGCATCCTTTAATCAATCAATTTCTCCTCGAGATTTAGACATCTATCATCTCTATGGAAGAAGTATCTCATCATCAATATCACATATCAATCAAAAACTTTTCAAACTCTTTTCAAACTGTTTTCAAACAAAAACATCTCTTAATTGTAAGTGGTAGCTTGTACACTCAAACAAAACACCAATGCTTACAGTTAAAGATTCAATCATCTTTTTCAAACATCTTTCTTAAACATGTAAGTGGTAGCTTGTACACTCAAGCAAAACACCTAATACTTACGATGAAAGATTTTAATCAATCAAACTTTTCAAAATGTATGTGATGAAATAGATTAGATACATTTTCATTAAGATGACATTTATCATCTCTTACTAACATCCGTTGCTTTCCACTAGCATAAGTGGGAACTACGATTACTCGACTTTCTCAACATCCTTTGAGAATACGTGCACAAGGTCTCATCCTTGCCGAGCAAATTTCTATCTCCCTCGGACCAAACAAACCATAGATCCCAGAGATCCGAGCTACAAATGCTGCGATTCCTGGGGATATGTACGAGAAGATCCACGGATCTTTGCGAGCACAATAATAACAAAACCTAGAATCCTTCATAATCACTTTCTTAAAATCCCAAAGGAGAAACTTTCCCAATCATAGAAATAACAATTAAAACACACAAACATATCAAATATATTCATATATAAAGCTATAGATAACTATATATATTTAGGGTGCTCCATCTATTCCCTTTATATAACAATCCCCTTACCTCGAATCTCCCCGATGCGTTGCGTCTAGTTTGCGCTAGTCGTTCATACCAATATCAATTGAGGGTATTTGATTTCCCCTTTTCATAATCATTAAATCATCTTTCTTGTGTTGAAAATAATAAAGCTTGATGCTCGCGGCATCTTTATAAACAAATCAAAAGATTTAAATCGTTTGAGCCGAGAATCCGAACTCACGTTCGCATCCTCTGAGCGTCACCTTTCTTGTGACGGGAAAAATGGCGACTCTGCTTGGAAGTCTGTGAAATTTGATTTTTCAAAGAAAGAAAAGCGTTACTCGCTCGAGAGCACCAAACTTTTTGTTTTCAAAAAGAAAAGAAAGGGATAAGCTTTATGTTTTGCATATATCTTTTTCTTTATTGTGTGTTTCGCGATTTCATGATGGAAAGAAATCTAACCGGTTAAGAAACATTTTAAGATCTAGGTGGAGGTATTAATCGTGAGAAGTTCAATGCTTACGAGTTAATATCTCCTCTCGATGGAGGTTGTCTTGGGGTATTTTGTTTAGCAAGTATTTGCGAAATGCTTCGAGGAAACTCGAGAATCTAAGTGGGCATGAACACATAACCCATCCGGCCATTAGGATGTAGTCACGAGAGATTCGGTGTAAGCCTAGAGTAATTGTCATGCGAGACTACGATCGGTGAGTTTCTCTTGAAAATATTATTGGACCATCGGTATTCAACAAATCCGATAATATTTCAAGAGGGTGTTGAGCTGTATTATCGATAGAACCGTTTCACGGATAAATAAGCCCTTAGAACTTAACCACGTTGATTCTTATCGTTGGCTTCATGCTCGTGACTTGACGCTTGCCCGTGTGTATAACTACTAACCATGTTTGCCGCATTCATGCATTCATTCATTCAAAAAAAAAACTTCATTTCTCTTCCCATTTCAAAGAATTTAGAATTTTTCTTTGTAAAATATTTTAGGTTAGAGTGATGGACGTCGGAGGAAGATTCACCAAAAGATACATTTTAAATTCTGGCGTAGGAAAGTTGAAAGAGTTAGCATCCTTGGTAGAAGATCCCTCGGTTTCGGAAAATGCTATGGAACTTTTTAACTCTTTTGAGCGCTAACGTTGATGAAGGACTTCTCAAAACTTTCGTTCGTTTTACGATCCGGTTATCGATGTTTCACTTTCACGATTATCGGTTGATGCCTACTTTGGAAAGTATGCGCGTATCCTAGGTATCGATGTCGGACAAAGTGCCTTTCAATGGTTTGGAAGCCATTCCCAAGTCACGAGTCATTGCAACGATGACTCACTTAAAGAAATCTGAGATAGACAAAAACCTAACTACCAGAGGAAAACTCTTAGGACTAACTTCAAAGTTCCTAATGGAGAAGGCTCTTAAATTCTCTGCAGCCGGTAGTATGGTAGCCTTTGAAGCTATTTTAGCTTTGCTCCTCTATGGATTGGTGTTGTTTCCCAACGTCCCAAATTTGTTGATATCAACGCCATAAGGATCTTTCGATTGGAAATCCGTTCCCACCTGCTTGGTGACACGTCGTCTCTATTCATCACGAGGAATCGTCGAGGAGACGGAACTATCGTGTGTTGTGTACCTCTATTTTCAAATGGATTACCTCACATTTGCCTAAATCTCCTATCTTAGCGAAAACAAAGGCAGTGGCATTGGTCAAGAAGACTCATGTCTCTTACAAACGCGATATCCATTGGTATACCTTGGCGAGACAATGAGATGGAAATCATTGAGAGCTGTGGAGAATTTGCCAGCGTACCTCTCATTGGCACAAGGGAGGAATCAACTACAACCCTTTCTGCGGGGCGTCAACTCGGATACACATACTCTAGTAAACCTTTTGGTTTCACGGTGAAAGTTACTTCATCACGAGGAGAGGATTCCCGAGTTGAAGGCCAAAATGATCAAAGCTTGGCATCACATCCGAAGGAAAAGAAAAAGGGAAGGCAAAAATTGTGTAGCCATGAAACCTACACTTCTTGGGTAAAGAAAAGCGAAGGAATTTCGAATGCCTTACGCTTATGAGGATCCCATGTTCTCAATCGCTTCCAAATCAACAAATTTTCCCGTTGAAGCTGTGGGAGAATACCAAGAAGCCTTGACCAAAATAAGGTTTGAGAAAGAAGCTTTGGAAAACAAATTCCTTAAGACTAATCTTGAGAATGAGAAACTCAAAGCAGTCAAAGATCATGAAAAGGCGCTTTACTTCCGGATGAATGGCTCATGGAGAAAGATGAGAAGATTCGCCAGAAGGATGACGCAATCAAAGATATGTCAAAGAAAGGAAAAGAAAGCGAGGAAATGACAACCAGTGATCCGCTCCCAGCGAATGGAAGAGAGTCATTAGAAGCTAAAAGCGAGAAAGCTGAACTAAAAGCTCGCTATGGAAAGAAATCCACGAAGTTGAAGCATCGAACCTTTGGATCTTCATCCGACGAAGACGTTTAATTAGTTCAATTTAGTTTGTAATTTTATCATTTATTTTATCATTTGTGTGAGCAATGCTCCAACAAAAACAATTGTTGTAATCTTCTTCCATTTAATCAATAAATGTGTGTTTTCCATCAAATATTTACGAAATATCTCTTTTAGCATTAAATTCTTTGGAAATTTCTTTTCTTTACAATCATTATTCATCATCATTTTGCATTTAAGTCTATTGTCTAGAGTCGACACTTTCACAGTTTCATACCCTCTGAGCTTGAGCTTGAACAGCTTGAACAACTTTCAGTTGAGCAGATAGGAAAAGATTGTCAAACGTATCGCATCTTAGAGTTTCTCGACCGCGTCCACAGCGGCTCGAACATACGACACAAGATCAAAAGAAGAAAAGTAATGGAAGGATTTGAGCAAGAAAGCGTTGAACTCCGTACACGGTAACAACATTACAAGAAAAGTGGAGACTCACATCTTTGGTCAATTCATTTGCCTCAGTATGAAAGTCACAAAAGCATCGAGCGGTCAAAATCAACCGGCGATCTCGAGAAGAACACTACTACTCCAATTTCATTTATCATGACTAGTAGCTCGCTCTTGATATCACGAGAAGGATATCCATGGGGCATGCCTTTTAACTTTGGCATCGAGAATTCTCAACCGACTTCTCAAACAACCTCGCTTGAAATACCTACTGCGACAAAACTCTACATTTACTCTATGGAGTAACTCTTCCACAAGTAACAATGCCGGTTTCTCGATGATCATGTGAACTCGACACATAGTACACACTACCTTAGATGAAAGTTCATCATACTCCGACATAACTCAAATCCATGCGGTTCAATGGAAAATCTCCGAGAACAGCTCCACAAAATGCAGCTAGAAATTAAAGCGATTCGAGGAAAAATTGTTTGGAAAAACGCCTGAGATCTTTGCTTAGTTCGCGTAGAATACCCAAAATTCAAAGTCCCGACTTTGAAAAGTACAAAAACTCACATCCATAAAGTCATCTCTTACAATGTATGCCGGAAAATGTCTACATACAAAGATCATGGTTGCTAATCCATTACTTCCAAGATAGTCTCACGGTGCCGCCTTGAAGTGGTACATGGGTTTAAAGACGAATATCCAAACATTCAACGACTTAGGTGAAGCCTTTGTCCATGATACAAGTTTAACTTGGATATGGCTCCGATAGGGATCAACTCGCTCCATGTCTCGAAAAGAAGAAACATTCAAGGAATATGCACAACGATGGAGGAAATTGCCCAAGTTAACCCACCATTGGAAGAGAAGGAGATGACTAAGGTATTCTTGAATACTCTAGGCTCATTCTACTATGGCGAATGATCGCTAAGCGCTCTGGAATTTCAACGAGATGGTGAGCATAAAGGATTAGAAGAGAAAAAGGAGTTGAACGGACGCCCTAACCAAGAAGCAGGATCTTCTAGTGGAACAAAGAAGGTTGGAACGAGTTTTCAAGGAAAAAGAGCATGACATAGGAATGGTATCAGAAACCACGCAAGAATGTCATTCAACAATGACGGTATTTGCCATAGCACCCCGTCAACACAAATCAAACACGAAATCCATAATTCCAACAAATCAACAAATCAACAAACTTAATAACCTCGTCAGCAGGCTCGCGGTTCAACAATCAAGTCGCCTCGGGTGCAATTCGACCGATCGATAGCGTACACGAACTTTACCCTCGCTAATAGAAAAGAATCGTCGAACAAGGTCACCACCTCCGGTTCCAGAAATTACCATGGTGGTACAAAGCAGGCGTATCTTGCCCTTTTCACCAAAGGCACCGAGCCGTGACCTTGAGCATTGTATAACATTAAAAGCGGTACGAGATTAGTGAAATCTAATCTTCTTTCCCAAGAAATCCGAATGTGCAACCAATCACTTCCCGATCGGTGGGCTTTCGGTAAATTTATTGAATACTGACGGTACCTTATCCGACGTAAGATCAAAAAACTTGGTGCATCTCCATGCGACTCACGGTACCATGAGCACCTTCACTAGCATGATTCCGCTTACGCATCGCTCCCGAGTATTCAAGGATGTTCCACCATAAGCGGATATCCAGCATTTGTTGACATCGGTGATCTACAAGTTTCTGACAGAAGATGATCATGGCGTAAATACGGGGCATTTTGCATGAGCTTTTAGTCTCGAATATCAACTCAAAACCCAGTCATCATCCCCTTGTTTCAATACCTAAGCATGTGGAGATTAAGAGCAGTTCCAGCACTCTCCTTTGGTAATTTGCCTACGGTCACATTCCACAGTTCTACCAAAGCATTTCTTACCAATACAATGCAACCACGATGATGGGAAGGAGAAACCCATACCTACTCTTCCAGCTAATGTCAATATAACGGAAAGACGAGTAACACAGTAAAGCAATGCACACACTACGCCACCACTAAACACACAATTCGCGCAAAGCATCCGGTTAACATATCTTGAGAATCACAACGATTCCATTGTTAACCACAAATGTTGGTTCTCATAGCCAATAGCGCCCCAAAACCACATTAATCAAAAGCTCCATCGTAAATCGGCGAAACTCGCCACTTCAACCATATCTCTACTCCTCAACTCCAAGCTTCCACCGCTTTTGATGAAAGTACTAGACCAGCGTATAGTGGATCATGATGTGACTTCACAGACCGGTTTGGAGGATCGTCTCAACATAACACAATAATCTAAGCATTGATTTCGAAAAGAATCACAACTTGGCCTCCACTCAGCGATACACCATCCAATTCACATCCAATGTATTGGTAGTCACAAGGTTCATCTTTGAGCGTGTCAAAAGCGACTTTCGCTCGTTTGGCTTACAAAGGGGCCAATGAAGTTCAACGACATAAATAAAGCTTTGAATGGATCAAGCAAGTCGGTTATTGGGAAGTTGATCTCCGGTGACAATTAGCCCACACCAAACACCATCGTCGTGGATACCAGCTGCCCCATTGCCTACCTAGAAGACCTTGGATCCAATGCGGGGCGATTAACCTACTCTCCCATAAAATTAAAATTCCGGTAATGGAAAGTTGGTGACCATCAGTGGTGAACAAGCTTTACTTGTAAGTCATCTATCCAGTTTCTCTTTCATCACAGCTAATGACATTGAAGGGACGCATCTCCCAGAAAATCCGTTAGAAGATGAATCTACCAACAAAATATTATCTATCTCATAAAAAGCGCACAAATGGTGAAAATATGGCAACAAAAGGATGAGGACAATTATCAACACATCAAACGAAAAAAACCGGACTCGGGTTCACCGTATTCTCAAAAGACAAGCAAAAATGAAACCACCCATCGTCAATTTTCAGCGGTGGCTTCAAATCACATTCTCCAAGAGTTAGCGTTGTGAACCATCGAAGAAGAGCGATCCATCCAATACGAAGAAACACTTAGCCGCAACCAATATGTCATCACCATCGGAGTCGCCATCCAAAATTCAGCTCCACACCGCATGATCCACTGTATCACTATTTGGGATACTTGGGAAACAGTGGAAAAAGCCCGACTACATGGTGAAAACCACTGCGCTTGAACTCCCGAAACCGAAAAGATATCCAACCCAAAATGATTCTTTGATTATCCTAGTCAAGCAAAAGGTACTCACTCTTCTGTCTTCGCCAGTCGAAGATCCCCAGAAGAGATCTACTTCAACACACGAAACACTCGCCGATCTGGTTACACCATCAACACCATCACTAAAGTCGAAGTGCGACTCAATAAATCTAAAAGTGTCGACCGAGCTCTTCACTACATCCCAGCCGGTCGGCGAAATACAACCTACATCTCCACTTCCATCGGTAATCAAGAAAATAACTTTAGCACACAAAAAAGGCCATCGTACGTCTTCACCTTACCAGCCCGTCTACTCAAAAAAGCGCAAAAAAGTACACAATACCTCGACTTCGGTTAAATCATTGAAATTGGACTAATATTCATAGCTCAAGTAGTTTATCTTTGCTTTTGTTTTAACTCTCCGCCCGTGTAAAGATGTTTATAGGGTTTAGCTTTTAATAATTTCTCTTAATCTTGCCAAAACAATTTATGTTTAGGGCTTTGTTTCATAGTAAATAGCATTGTTTTGTTTCCACCTTTTGTGTTTATTTTCATTTACCCTTTTTGAAATATCCTAAAAAAACACATAAATAAAAATCTTCAAATTTTTTCTGCCACACTTTGACCTAACTTTCTTCAAAAAAAAAAAAAATTAATTAATCAACACCATCAAATTGCGGTGGACAAACACATCATTGAAAGCTTAACTCTATGCTCTTTCCCACTTTGAAATTCCACTGTGAAGTGCCAGGGAAGAATTTGAAGAGATCCCAGGATGAAATTTCCATTGCTAAGGCAAGAGAAAGAATCATTCGACCTCATAAAGAACCTCTAGAAGCAATCAATTTGGGTTACGGAAGATAGAAAAAGTAAATATGACTGCTCAACAACAATGTCAAAAGCAAATTGATAAATCTTCTCAAAGAATATGTTGATGTGTTGGCTTGGTCCCTACCCGGGACATTACGGGAGTTAGATACGGCATTGTGGAGCATCGCTTTGTTAAAACCCAGTGTACGCGATTAAGCAAAAGTTGAGGAGAGTTCACCTGAAATGGGTGATAAAATCAAAAGGAAGTTCAAAAGCGACTTGTTGGTTTCCTCGTCATTGAATATCCTCAATGGCTAGCCAACATAGTACTGTCTCCAGAAAGATGGAAAGGTCGAATGTGTGTTGACAGCGGGATACGAACAAAGCAAGTCAAAGAGCGATTTCCCACTACCGCATGTCGACATGCTAGTGGATATATAAAATTCAGCGTCTTTTCCTTCATGGGCCGGTTTCTCGCTCTAATCGGATCAGAATGGCTCGAAGACATGGAAGACATCCTTCATCGCACCGTGAAGCACCTTTGCTACAAAGTAATGCCGTTTGGACTAAAGAATCAGGCCTGACTTACCAAAGGGCAATGACTACTCTTTCATGACATGATGCACAAGGAGATCGAAGTCTATGTAGATGACATGATAGCAAAGTCGACGCGAAGATGAACATATAGACTATCTCTTAAAGTTGTTTCAACGACTAGGAAATTCGACTCGTGCGAATCCTAACAAATGCACCTTTGGGGTAAGATGGAAAACTCCTAGGTTTCATAAATCGGTCAAAGGGAATTAAGTGGACCACGACAAGTCGAAATTATTAGAAATGCCCGCCACGTCTGGAAGCAAGTAAGGATTTCTTGGACGATTGAATTACATCTCGGTTATCTCTCGGATATTTGCTACTGTGGGCGATATTCAACTTCTCAAAAGATCAAAGGTTGTGTGGACGGCGATTGCCAAAAGCGTTTGCGATATCAAGGAATACATCGAACCACCAATCTTGATCCTCGGTTGAAGGAAGACCGTAATCATGTACCTTACAGTACTAGAAAAGTCCATGGGCTGCGTGCTTGGGCTGACAAGATGACCGGTAAGAAGGGCATGCCATTTACTACTTGAGTAAAGTTCACGGGCGTGAAACTTCGTTACTCCATGCTCGAGAAAACATGTTGCGCTTTGGTGTGGGCTTAAAGCGTCTCCATGATGCATGATCAACCATCGACTTGGTTAATCTCAAAATGGATCGATCAAATCGTCTTTGAAACACCGCTTAGCAGGAGAATCGCTCGATGGCGGATGCTATTATCCGAATATGACATCCGATTACGCGCTCAGCGGTCAAAGGCATTCTCGCCGATCACTTGGCTCGTCGGCCGCTCGGCGAATACCAATCTCTCAAATTTGACTTCCCGGGAGGATGTTATGTACTTGAAAATGAAAGATTACGTGAACCGCTACGGAGAAGGACGGATCCGGAATCGGATGGGGTTTAGTCTTTGATGGAGCGATTAATGTTTTGGTAATGGATTGGGGCGGTCATCATCACTCCAGGTTCTCGTATCCGTTTTCCGGGTTGCTATTTGATTGCACCAACAACATAGCGAGATATGAGCATGCATCATGGGTATCGAAGAAGCCATCGACTTGAGATCAAGATCCTTGACATATATGGAGATTGAGCCTAGTGATTAATCAAATCAAAGACAAGTATGAAACTCATCATCTTGGTCTAATTCCTTACAGAGATTATGCGAGGCGATTGTTGACTTTCTTCAATAAAGTTGAAATGCATCACATCCCTCGAGATCAGAACCGAATGGCAGACGCCTTGGCTACTCTATCTTCCATGTTCAAAGTCAGCGATTGGAATGATATGCCCAGTCCGTGTCGGGCTTGAAAGACTGCGTATGTATTCCTGGCAGGCGGTCTTTGGCGAAAAACCGTGGTTCCCACGACATCAGCGTTTCCTTGAAACACGAGAGTACCGGCTCGGGGCATCGTACAAAGATAAGAAAACTCTAAGGAGGCTTTCAGGAATTTCTTCTGGCGAGGATGTGCTATACAAAAGAAACTTCGATATGGTTACGCTCAAATCGTCGACAGGACAAGAAGCGAACACAATCATCCATGAAGTACATGAAGGTCCTTTGGAACTCATTCAAATGGGCATGCAATGTCTAGAAAAATCTTGAGGCGAGATACTTATTGGATAGCGATGGAATTTGATTCTGCGAAACCGTCAAAAGATGTCACAAGTGCGGATCTCCAGATAAGATCCATGTGCCTCAGACTCTACTCAACGTTCTCTCCTCTCCATGGCCTTTCTCCATGGGGCATTGACATGATTGGAATGATTGAACCGGCGTCCAGCGGACATCGCTTTATTCGGTGGCTATTGATTACTTCACCAAATGGGTGAAGGCGGCATCTTACGTAGCGTCACAAGACAAGTGGTTGTGAGGTTCATCAAGAACAACCTCATTTGCCGATATGGGTTCAAGCAAGATCATTCTTGACAATGGATCAACTTGAACAATAAAATGATGAAGGCTGTGGGAATTCAAGATCGAGCATCATAACTCGTCTCCTTAGGTCAAAGATGAGCAGCGCGTTGAAGCAACAAGAACATCAAAAGATAGTCGAAGATGGTCATCACTTACAAGGCGGCACGAAATGCCATTTGCTCTGAATGGTATTGTACTTGATCAGCCTATGAGGCAACTCCTTTTTCTCTAGTATCGACATGGGCAGTGCTCCCGTAGAAGTTGAAATCCATCAATGAGAGTTCTCATGGAGCAGAAGCTATCGAGGCGAATGGTGTCAAGCGGTCGACCAAGCTGAACGATTGAAGAAGCGTCGGCCGCTCGTGTCACGGACAACTCTATCAAAAAGAATGAAGAAGCTTTCGACAAGAAGGTCCGACCTCGTGAATTCGAGAAAGCGACCTCGTGCTAAAAAGATTACATCTTTTCAACAGTTCTAAGGGCAAATGGACTCTTCACGGAGGCCCATACATCGTTAAAGAAGCTTTTGGTGCTATGACTCTACAACCATGGACGGTGATGAACTCCGCATCCTATGAATCTTGGCTGGTCAAGAAATACTTTGTCTAAAAAACAAAAAAACATTTCGGTAAGTGAAAACCGAAAAGGCGGCTTAGGCAAAAATAGGCGTCTCGGTGGATTGAAAACACGAAAAGCGATCTAGGCAAAATTAGAGACAATAAGCAGAAATTATCGATAGATTGAAAACACGAAAAAGGCAATCTAGGCAAAAACAAGGATACAAAATGACAAAATGCTGCGGTCGATGCATATTTTGTCCATATGAAGAATTTTCCATCATGGGTCTTCAATCAACTCTTAAAGGCGACAAACACAATTGGAATTCAAAGTTGTTAGGGATAATAGCGGTTATTGCTTTCAATGTAGCCTTTTCCCAATAAATTATCATTTCGACTTTTGTAAATAGCTCATGGAATCACGCATTTGGTGATTACCATTCTATTCAATAAATTTGAGCCACCATGCTTTTTGTTTGCAATTCCTACTTTATTACTGTTTTACAAAATAACGCTTTTATTGTGAAAATCACTTTTTTAAACTAAAACGTTTTAAATGAATTTTACTTCAAAATTTTGAAACAAAAGTAAAATTTTCCTTTGAACTATGGACAGAAAGAACTTCAGCGGTTTTCTCGTAAGTGTTTCAATCTCGAAGGATAAAAAAAACAGCACTCTGACAATTTTCTCCTCGGAAGAAATCATCAAAGGGCGTATTCTTATCCCAAAAGAATCCTAGCCAAGTTGCCAATGAAATGCCTTTCTCACGAAAGTTTAAAGCATGCAACTCAAATTCTTCATCGATGAGCGTCTGCACCATTGTTGCAACTTCCACGAGTATTTATTCGGCCTGTGCGGTCCTTTCCCGAGATATCTCTTTATTGTCTTTGTCAAGTATTGTTAGCATGCATAGACATTCATGACATTCATACATAATAGCATCATTCGTTTGCCTTTTGCATTCCTTGAAATGTTTGCTTTCCTATCCTTTGGTGTAAATCAAGCTTACTCATGTAAGTACAAATCATCCCCGTAGAATATCTCCAAACAGAAAAAATACATCTTTTCCCCAGGTATTCCCAAACAGAAATGCATTTCTTCTCTCCACCATTCCCAGTTGAGATCATTCCTCATTGGGAATAGTGTCTTGATTGATTTTTCTTTCGGTTCATTCTGGATAGAACAACATCTATAATCAACAAAGCAATAAGCAATAGCCTCATCATACGAGCGCTTATCTTTCCTTCATTCATAAAATTGTCATAAAAGTTTGTCTTCTCAACAAGGTCAAAATCATGACTACGAAATTTCAATGATTGTCTTTACATCTAAAAAAAACTGTGTCTTCCAATCAAAATGCCGCATCTTCTCAAAGAGATCCTCGGCAAGATTGTATCCAGAAAAAAGACTCATTTGAGTTCTGTTTCTTTCATCTATCTGTTATTCACAAAATGAATATACAACAATTTTCTAAAGATTTGCCTTGTTATAGTTATCACTTTCTTTGATAATTGGTAATATCTTTAAACCCATTTAATCTGTTTCTTTCATTTGTGCATTGTTCACAAAAGTGAATACATAGCAAATTTTTCTCAAGATTTACCTTGTTATAGTTATCACTTGATAATTGGTAACATCTTGAATTCATTACCATGAACTATCCACAAAGTTGATAATTGGTAATATCATTTCCATAAAACATTGTCGAAGGCGGAAGGTAATCTCTTTGTTTCCCAAAGTGAAAGCAGACATTCACATATTTTGTGAATCTTTCTTTCCAATGAGGATATATCCACAAATTTCCCCCACCATGTCATCTCTTTGATTTTCTCTGGTGGAACTTTTCAATCATTTGCATCATCGCATTTTTGGTATCTTAGGTCCAAAATTGCGTATTACGATATTTAAGTCTCTTTACACCTATCAAAGCGAAGATATTCATCTTCATCTCTCGGAGTTAAAGAAACTTAAATAGGGGCATCTGTCATACCCAAATTTTGACCTAATATACCACTTTACATTTGCATCATTTGCATAACTAACATTTCGAGACAACATTAATCGGGTGTAGGTTTCAGGTCAAAATTAGGGTTTCATCATTTTCATCGATTCAAGAGCAAATAATTAGGGTTTGAGTTTTCTCACCTCATTTGATCTATCTTGATCAAAATATCAACCTCGATCATCGGATATCCATTTCTCTCACGGATCGATCAAGGATCGACCAATTAGGGTTTGATCGGGCATGAGTTTTCGACTTTTGAGCAAGAAATGACTTTTTGGATAGAGATTGGTCATTATATCTTAGATACAACATCTTGACCTAATTTCTAGATTCAAAACATTCTGAAGTTCACGGACTTCATCGATCGATTTAGGAAACATGCTTACGAGAAAAGTCAAACTTTGACTTTTGGTCAAATTTTTCAAAACAAAACTTTTCAATCATCAAAATACTTCAAATGATCCATCATGATCATAAAAATCAAAAATTTGAAAAAGTCAACAAAAAGTCAAAGTTTTCATACTTAGAAAATTTCTAAGTGTTGAAATTTCTTATTTTCCCAAACTTCATGCCATTTTTCACCTAGTTCCATTTTGAATTGGAAAAACTCAAAACATGAAAGTTGTAGCTTGTGAAAAATCTTTCCAAAATGTCCAAGAACTCTCAAATCCATGGAGTCTAGCCATACTTTTGAAATTGAAACATAAGGCTTCATGAACTTGATTTTCATAATCCAAAGCTTCGATTATAGGTCATTTGTGTTTTCTTCATCTAGAACTTCAACCATGCCAAATGGATGATTGAGCGATAAATATCAGTTAGAGGTAATAATTAAGAGGATTGGATCAAATTGTAAAAATGAGCACATGGTGAAAAAGGAAGTTTCCTTTTGGCAAATGTCTTTCTTACCCTTAAGCTATCCTTGATTTTCCAAAAGCTTGTACCTCTTGCCTAACATTTGAGAACTTGTTGCCTATAAATAAAGGTCTTGTTTTCCATTCAAAACACACCAAAGCAATGCAAGTTTATGCTTTCCTCTTCTTTCTTGAAAATCAAGCAATATAGTGCAAAGTTGCCAAACATTGCATTTTGAAATTAAGGAAAACCATGATAAACTTTGGTGTCAACATGCTTTGATATCCATTTGAAACTTGTTTGAACATTAAAATCAACAAAGAACAAGTTAAAACAAATCACTTTCCATTTCTCAAACTTTCCAAAGCGCCTTATGAATCGAATTTGAAGCTAGGCAGATCAAGCGTGTTCTAATCACTCAAACATCATCACTATACTCCATGGACATGAAATGAGACAATTAATCTTATTTGTAACACTCTTAACCCGAGTTGAAGTTCAATTTTGTGTCTATGCGGTGGACTTGACTTGAGTTCGGTCGATTAAAGTGCAACCCATCCATGCAGACTTCCATACATGCCGTTGAAGCTCATGATCAAGAAATCAATTGGAAACACTCTAAGACCTTCTTGATTCTCACTTTCACGGTATGAACACGACTTGAACTCTATGATTCCTTGCATCAATTGAAAAAACTCATGGCCGTTTTGTTTACGCGACATAACGATCATAAACCCTCGATAAAATCAAAGAATCATCAAACATACATCATTTAATTTGAAAATTAGGTTTTAGGGTTCTTAGCATTTTCGAGAAATCAATTGAGTTAGACTTAAAATAAATACAATTAACAAGTACCATCGTGTTCGTGATGAAAAATCGAGCAAGTTTCATTTTACATCATTGATTTTCATTAAGAAAGCGAAGATGGTAGCTTGGATCTTGGAATCGAAGATCAAAACACGAACATTGCGCGTGTTCTTGATTTGTTTTCATTTAAATTTTCAATACTTTGTTTACCGTGTTCTAGTCCACTAAACACCAAAGTAGCGTTTGTCGGTGGTAGCTTGCTTGCCTTTAGTCCTTTCGACACGTGGTCACCCTTTGGTCATGGGTTCGACTCCCGTGGGACCATTCTTTTCATACTTTTCCAATTTTCATGTTTTTACAAAACTTTCACAATTTTTGACCAATCAAAACTCCTTATTTTAAGGTGATTTTTGGACACTTGTCAATAAATACATCTATTTTATGATAGTGCAAAAATCTTCAAAAAACTTTCATTTGATCATATTTTAATCGGGCGAAAGCGATGTTACGAACACTTTTTCAAACCTCCTTTTAAGGTAAATTTTCAAGTTTCGACTTACGATTTTTTCAAAACTTCTCATAAATGAACCTCACATTTCAAAACATTTTCAAATCATTTTTCAAAACTTTTCATCAAAACTTACATCTTTTACCACGATCGATCCGATTTAAGCGATAAAATCAAATTCGTTTTCTCTCGAATTTCTCGATCGATCATGGGCCACCCTAATGGTGTAAGTCCCAATCCTTTTGTACATATTTAGTTTTACTTGTACATACTAAAATCATCATTGTCAATATTCAAACATAAACAAATTTCATTTGTTTGTTTCATTCGTTTGTTTATACTGATACCATTGGTATTGAAAGGAGCATTATTCCACTGTGAAGCGCTTTCAAACCAATGGGCCTCTACGGTGTAAGTCCATAACATTCTTTTGTGTACATAATATTTCTTTGTACATATCAAACTCTCTTCAAATACATACAAATTTTATACATACATAACACGGATACTTTTTATATTCAAGTGCAGACAAACTTGATCGTTTGTTTTCACTTCACTTGTGTATACACAACCCACATTCTTTATGTACATACCTTTTCCTTGTACATATCAAATTCTTTTCATACAAAACTTTTATCATACATAATCTGGATACTTTTCTGAGATAAAATTCGATCGTTAGTTTACATTTAAATACGTATATACTTTGAATACCATTGGTATTGAAAGGAGCATTATTCCAATGAGCGCTTTCAAACCAATGGGCCTCCTATAATGTAAGTCCCACCCTCACATGTACATCCATCTTTCTGCGTACATAAATACTCGTTCGTGTACATATTCATTTCCTTGTACAGATTCAAACTTGTAAATAATCAAGTTACGCTTCGTTTTAAGCGTTAGTTTCACAGAGACACTTGTTTATATTTCATAAACTACGTAAATAAACATCATGCATTGTTTATATTTCCTTCATAAACTCTGTGAATACATATCACACACTACACTTGTTTATACTGTTGTCTAATTATAACATAACAATTAGTCTAACCAATAGGTTCTAATTAATCAGATAATTATCTCGCAGATTTTACCAATGGGCTTCAAACCAAAGTATCCAAGACTTCATAAGACTCCCTCATTGAGTCGACCTCCTCTTGGGCCGTTCAAAGAACTCCTCATTGAGTTTAGCCTTCTCTTGGGCATCATACAATGAAAGAGGCGGAAATCTCTTATGACCTCTATTGGGCTTCAATACAAAAGAATCCTGCGCTAAGATAGAACCACAGAAAGGATGGTTTCCGGTGAAATCACTTTCAAATCCCGAGAGTAATATTTCCGGTGAAATTGCTCTTAATTCCAAAGGATGGTTTCTCGGTGAAATCCTTTTAACCTGAAAGCTAGCCATACCATAGCTTCCTCTTGAGCTTCATACGAGGACCCTCGATGACCCTCGATGACCCTCGAAATGCCTCCTCTTGGGCTAACAATACAAGGACCCACAGGCTTCTTAAAGCATCCCTTTAATCAATCAATTTCTCCTCGAGATTTAGACATCTATCATCTCTATGGAAGAAGTATCTCATCTATCGTATCATATCTGATCAAAAACTTTTCAAACTCTTTTCAAGCTGTTTTCAAACAAAAACATCTCTTAATTGTAGTGGTAGCACTTGCACTCAACAAAACACCCAATGCTTACGATTAAAAGATTCAATAATCTTTTTCAAACATCTTTCTTAAACATGTAAGTGGTAGCGCTTGTACACTCAAGCAAAACACCTAATACTTACGATGAAAGATTTTAATCAATCAAACTTTTCAAAAATGTATGTGATGAAATAGATTAGATACATTTTTCATTAAGATGACATTTATGCATCTCTTACTAACATCCGTTGCTTTCCACTAGCATAAGTGGGAACTACGATTGCTCGACTTTCTCAACATCCTTTGAGAATCGTAGGCACAAGTCTCATCCTTGCGAGCAAATTTCTATCTCCCTCGGACCAAACAAACCATAGATCCTGTGAATCCGAGCTACAAATGCTCGATTCCCACTGGGGATATGTATGCGAGAAGATCCACGGATCTTTAGGAGCCAATAATAACAAAACCTAGAATCCTTCATGTCTGTCTTTCTTAAAATCCCAGGAGAAACTTTCCCAATCATAGAAATAAATTAAAACACTGAAACATATCAAATATATTCATATATAAAGCTATAGATAACTATATATATTTAGGGTGCTCCATCTATTCCTTTATATAACAATCCCTTACTGAATCTCCCCGATGCGTGCGTCTAGTTTGCGCTAGTCATTCGCATACCAATATCAATTGAGGTATTTGACTTTCCCTTTTCATAATCATTAAATCATCTTTCTTGTGTTGAAAATAATAAAGCTTGATGCATGACATCTTTATAAACAAATCAAAAGATTTAAATCGTTTAGAGGAGAATCGAACTCGTTAATCCTCTAGCGTCACGCTAATTATTAAGTTTAAAGTCGGGTTATTTAGTCGGTTTAATCGGAGGAATAATATTAAAATAATATTATTTAATTATTGGACTGTTTGATTTAATTAAGTTGGTTTGGATTGTTGTGTGGTAAATAGAAATATTGGGGTGCAAATAAGTGGCCCAATAAGACAATATAGAGTATCATTATTTGATTTATTGGATTAAAAAGAAAATATAAGGAATTAGGTTGGAAAAGAAAGAAAAAGAGGTTGTTGTCGTGGAAAAAGAAGAGGAACAAGGTTTGGGAATTAGCCGAAGCGGAAGATTAGGACCGAAAAGCAGATCAAATGCGATAGGAAGTCGGATCGAGAAAATCGACTACGTTAAAATCCAGTAAGGGTGGGGTTGAATTATATAGAAATATGATGATTAATATGTGAGATTCGGGTTTTATGAACAATTGTTACATGTTGATTCGATAATTGATTGAATAAATCTTTGATTCTTGTTGGTGAAATCATGTTGAAAATAATTTATGTATTTTTCGTTGAGGCGATGATGTTGTAGAATTTAAGAACAATATAATTTAAGACTATGTTGATTAATATCTGATTGTGAGAATCGGGCTGGAAATAATAGTAGAAACCACGAACACGTGAAGATGAAGAAGCGGGACGAACCCCTAAACAACTAAATGACATACAGTAGTAGAAAATGAATAAAATACATATACATGACAAATGAAGGAGGCCTCATTGATGAGAGTAGGCGTCCCACTTTTATTTATTTCCTTTCCTGCGCATATGGGACCTTTACTTTGTTTCTAGCAAGTTGTAGTCTTAAGAAAATAAGCGTAGCCTTAATCTTAGCAAGTAGACAAGATGGAAATCAAATAAATATATGTAGCTACGAGGTGGGCCTTGGAGATGAGGTGGGAGCCCACCCATTCACATGTGCCTCATAATTTTAATTGAAATCTTGTTTCGGTTTGCGGTTTTAGAAACTTTAGCTAAGTAATAGATCCTATGTAATTGTAAAAAGTAGTAGAAGTTGTGTTGGTCAGAAGTTGTGTTGGTCAGAAGTAGAAGTTGTGTTGGTCGAGAAGTTGTTGGTCGGAAGTTGTGTTGGTCGAGAAGTTGTGTTGGTCGGAAGTTTGATTATGAAGTTTGATTAAAAGTGGTTCGATGGTAGGAGTGTTGGTCAGAAGTTCTGATGGCAGAAGTGTTGGTCAGAAGTTCTCTTGTCCAGAAGTTCTGTTGGTCAGAAGTTTTGATGGCATAAGTGTTGGTTAAAAGTTACATTGGTCGGAAGTTACGATGGTCGGATATTACGATGGTGAGAAGTTACATTGGTCGAGAGTTACGATGGTCGAAGTTACATTGGTCGAGAGATTACGATGGTCGAAGTAAGTTCTATTGGTTAGAAGCGATGGTCAAAATCTTGAGTTTTTTTTAATGAATCATGATTAACCCTTGATCAAATGATGAATGTGACTTCAAAATCTTGATGTTGAACAAAAATGATGAAGTTTGGCTATATGTTGACCAGTTGACGTTTTGTCAATCTGTTGATTCTCGATAATTTGAGCAATTGGTGACTAAACTTAAGGTGAGGCTTGAAACTTGACATGGTGATACCTTGAGACATATGAGGAGGTATAATGATCACTTGAGGAAATAGAAGCCATCTTTGACTTGAGAGAATCAAAACCCTAGTTGTGGGGTTGATTCTTGAGGAAAGCTCATCGACCCTTGAGAAATTCTTAGTATGGAGATGTGGGTTGACTTGAAATAGGAGGAAAATTTTGGGGTATAACACGCTACAATTTCAAATTGATAGTTAGAAATTTCCGGTTCAAATTGAGTGATCTACAAGCTTCCTTGAACTTCTTTGAAGCTAATAGAGAAAGAATCGTGCCTTGAGGTGTCTAAACCAACCTATCCAAGTCCAGTTTAAGAGCTCAAAATGTCGTCGTTCGGTAGAATTCTTAACCAAATCAATCAACGAAGGTCTAACTTGTTCTTCGCATCTCTACGATCCTCGTGGTCTTCACCATTTAAATTTTCATTGAGAATTGAATCTTTATTTCAAAACAAAGTGCTCGCTATTATTCGGTTTTCTTCAAATTTCTCTTAGTACAATTTAAATAAATTTTTGTGAAGGTACCATTGAAGCATGTTGAAGAAGCGAAAGAATGGCACCGATCTGAGCTCTTAATTTTAACATTTGCAAAACCTACAAATTGAGCTTGGGCGAAGGTTGAAGGCGACGCGTGTCATCTTAAACCAATGATGTCGTGCCATCTAGTTTTTTAAACGGATTTTAAAAATAATTTGATCACGTGTTTTATTAATTAGAGTCCATGATATGCTGGCGATATACGGTCCTTTAGATCGACACTAACACGTTTGACATTATCGATGGCCAGTTATTTTGTTTTATTTTAATTTTAAAAACTAATCAAGTGTGAAAACCAGCGAGGTCCATATCAAGCACATCGATACGGTCCTTTGGATAAGCTTATTGATGCGTTTTGATTACGATCTAATGATCCATATTTTTTCGTTTTATTTTATTTTTGGATTTTATATTTAATTGTTTTAAACTTCAAAATTCTATAGAAAATTCATTTAAACTCAAAAACTATGGAAAAATTCACAAAAATATTTTCAATTATTCTCTTTAGATTTTATTTTATCAATTTTTTCTTGATTTAGTATTTTTATGATTTTTCTCTTTTATTTGAATTGTTTAAATGTTTTATAATACTTTTGACATTTTAAATTACGAAAAAACTAGGAATGATCCAATAGTCTCTTGACAAATATTGGTGATCTCATTTTACTTTTATTTGATTTTACTATTTCTTTTTGCCAATTTTGGTTCATTTTTCTATTTTCTTTTATTTTTAAAAAATAGTTTCTGACTTTTTAAATTTCTAAAAGTTTTGTCAACACTTGTTGACCTTTGTTTGACCTTGGATAATTTTCTTGGAGTTTTATTTTGATTTATCGATACCATTATGTATTTCATCAATAAAAATCCAATTAAATAATCCATTTTCAAATCATTTTTAATTATTAATTTAGTTTCTTTAATTATTTAATATTTGTTTTGACTTGGATTCATTTGGGTCATAAATCTCATGAACAAATCCACCAAGATAGTTGGTTGATTTTGATGAAGATTAGGCGGGTGAATGCATCGGCGTTGATGATTACGTGACTTGTTACCCTCCCTCTTCATGTTATCCCATTCTTCTTTTTGCATGTGTTGCAAACATCAAGGTTGATGCATATCATACCTCTAGTTTATCTTTTCAAGACATATATCATGCTTGGTGGCCTCGTTGTGGGTGACCACTATATAGGTTACTTGGAGTTGTTTAACATAGCTCTGGGTTTGTCCCTCGGAAAATAAAGTTAGTTCTTCATGGCCCAAGCTTTATGCTTGATATTGTCCAAGTATGATTAAGTGTTTGGATACGGTCAATAAAATGTCGATTCATCGCGTAGTTGTTTTGATTCTTTCAATCTTCTGATGAGTCCTCATAACATTTGACATAGGCTCAAGGCTAAAATCAATATGAACCATACAATCTTATTTTCTTTTCTTTTATCTGTATGATTGATTCTTCGTGGCCCAAGACTTGAACTTGTAAGGCCAAGGATGATTAGATTTTGAGATATACCAAATAAAATTGTCGGTTCATCGTGTAGGTATTTTGATTCTATCAAATTTCTGATGAACCCTCATAAACTTTGACTTAGGCTAAACATCCAAATCATTAAGGATGATTCATGTAAAAATATCTAACAATTAACAATTGACTTACTAATTCACTAACAATTGACTTTTATTATATACCTTTATTTTTATGTCCTTTATTTTTTGCTCTTTATTTTATCCACTTTATTTTTCGCATTTACATTTCATGTCATCTTTTATTCATATGCTTGGAGATTGATTCTTGGACTTAATATTAGGACCTTTGACCTTAGCTCAGAGACTCCGTTATCTTGGTGTTATTCTATTTGTGCTTGGGTTATTATCTTTTATGTATGCATGTTATTCTATTTATACTCATCTATGGTGGATTTCCTCAAATCTGATCATTACTCTTGATTTTTGGAAGACATTATTTCATCGAGGCATAGATTCATCGAGACTTGGTATTTTTGTGCAGTTACTTGTTTGCTAGCTTGTGCATCCAAATGATGGGAATATGGTATTGGCTTCTAGATGCCAAGTACTGGTTTCTCACCTGGTTAGACCTTTCTGTACCCTCACCTTTTACTTTCCTATACATAGGATAGTCCCTTAATCTCCTTTCATCTTCTTTAATTTTCAAAATCTTCTCCCATTTTCAAAAGCTTCTTGTTTTCTAACTCAAACCGCTTTCATAATAAACTTGGACTTACGTCCATGTATTTTTTCAAATTTCTTTTCTTTAATAAACCATTAACCAATTTGATCATACATAAAATCCTAGCCGAGCTATAGAGACGGAAGGAGCAAGGAGGCGAGCATGGTACTCGGCTAGAAAGTATTGAGGTCGAGTATGGTCGGGCATATAAACCGGCCATATGAGTCATGATCGGATCGGCTAATAAAGCGAGTGTTACGTTCAAAGTGGAGAAAGCTGCAACATTAATCACAGTAGCGTTACATTGAGGTCATCATTGTTAAGCGATGGACGTTACACATCTTTAAGTCGATTCAATTATAGAGTGGGAGGGATAAGCCGTTCTTGGCGTTAAGCGTGGAAGTCATGTTAATTATGTATAAATAGGGCTCTGGTGGGATAAGCAAGAGAATCATTAGCTTGGAGTTCAAGATACTTAGCTTGAGCCTCCAATCCCTAAATACACACTGTATAAGTTTTTCTGCAAGAACATTTGGCGCTACCGTGGGACCTCGGTGAAATCAATCGAGCCACCGTAAATTATTCAATAGCCGATGTCGACAACATCACCAACCTATCCTCGGATCTAGCACATTTGTTGGCCATGATTGTGATATCGTCAACACAATGACACTCTACAAGATAGTGTTCATGCTCTTCAATAGAGGTTTGGATGAGACGAGAAGACCAAGGCAGAACTCTTGGAACCACGACCTTTATCTCGGGTCATTTGGAAGGATGTCGTTCACGAGAATTTCAAGCCTCCGTCTTCTTAACATATGGGGAAAAGCGATCCTCGGGAGGATATCATTTCGGTTAACAACACGATGGAATTAATAGGAGCAATAGATTCTACGAAATGCAAGTTAATGGTGGCACTTTCGGGGAATCCGTAAACAACTCGTTTTTCAAAAATCATTTAATTTTCAAAAAAAAACAATGAAATCGCCACCTAATTTTATTTGTTCTAAAAGAGCGGGAAAATATAGATAAAACCTACGACATCGGATAAAGGCGGTCTACAAGTCCAAAAGGATAGATTAAAGTCGGTTACGAAGGAATTAGCACCTCTTCGTCCATCGTACTCGATGGGACCCATTTAGCTAAATGCGTGTTTGGTGTGTTTGCTAACTAAATTAAAATCAAGAAATAAGAAAGAAGAAAAGGGTTTGTTTATTATTATTTTGAGTTTGACACGGTTTGAAACCGCGTGCCTCACGTATTCCCTTGTGCAATGGGAAAGTCAAAACTCCGTAGTTCTTGTTGAAAATGTTTGAATTGGTTGTATTGATTTTAGTAGAAATGTTTTTGATGATCACATATGAGAGAAAAAGGATTTGAATGGGTTGAATTGATTTTAATTGTAGATGACAAGCATCAAAACTTTAGGCTATCATCTAACGATTCAAATACTCGAAATTGGTGAGTGAGCTCGACCAATCATCTCTCATCCAAAATCTTTATTATGAAAAGGGTGAGGTGAAACAAAGTTCACATTTATTAAGTGTATGGAATAAAAGTATTTAAGTCATTAGGCTATCATCTAATGGCCCAAATACTTTAAATTTAATTAAATCGTCGGGCTATCATCCAACAATTTAATTAAATACCATAACACTATATTTTTTTTGTTTTAAAACATGGATAGAAGTTTTTAGTTTATTAGGCTACCATCTAACAATCTAAAAACTTCGAGTTCGTTTAAATCATTAGGCTATCATCTAATAATTTAAACAAACTCCATCAAGTGTTCTTTTTTTTATAGAAAAATTGATTTAAAGAAAACAAATTCAATTAATTATTTTAATTTGAAAGTGTTTTAGGGTTCGATATTGGACGTAGAGAAGTAATGTTCCGGGTTATGATTAACCAAGTATGTGGACTTGATTAACCTCGTGAGGATAGGTGCTCTATCCCAACCATGAGACCAGTGCATGGATATTGGTATGTGGACCAATGTTTTTCGGGTTATGATTAATCAAAGCAGCGGGCTTTGATTAACCTCGTGAGGATAGCCATGCCCATCCCCGACCATGAGACCCTTAGAGAATTTGGTGTGGGTATGAAAAATGAGAGATCGGGCGTTGTTTTTATATTAATTTGCGAGTGGAATGTACGATTTGTAATAAAACATACAAGCGGATAAAATAATAAAGCGGATAATAAAAAAGAAAATTAACACACAATACAACGAATTTAAATAATTATTAGGATGGATTTTTCTACTTGATAAAAATCAACTAATAATTTAATCGATAATTTAGCAAATAAAAATATCTTATACTAATTATTATTTAATACATCAAATAAAATAAAATACTTGCATAATAGATAAATTAATGAGTGAGTTTAAAAATGGGCACATGGTTGTAGCCAAATCGGGGTGTAAAGAGCAAAATGAGCCAAGCCCAAAAGCATTCTTGGATCTTGTATGGGAGGTTCCATGAGGCATAGTGTGGTCCACCATTACAGGACCTTTGGATCCAGATCTTAACAGATATGATGGCTATGGAGGAGGGTGCAAGAGTGCTACCATGGATGTACCTGGATCGGATGACAAAGGGATCACACAGACGGTTACAAGTGTCACCGCCTGGACTAAACAACACATCTTAGTTTAATCATATATTTAACTATATATTAACCCATGTCTTTTTACTAATTAATTAAAATAAACTAAATTTAATTAATACCTAAACTAAACTTAAACTATATTTAATTAATATAATGAAAATAAAAAGACTAAACAGAAAGATGATATCATCTCCTCTCATCTCTCTCGTTTCTCACGATCTCTCATCCTCTCAATCTCTCGTTTCCTCACAAACCCTCATCACCGTCGCTCTCGTCTCACAAAAACTCTCTCGTTTCCTCACGATATCTCATCGCCGCCGCTCTCGTTACCATCATGATTACTCAAAGCAAACATCTCTCTCGCTCGCGATTGCGATTTAGTCGAAATCTCTCTCTCTCTCACGATTGTGATTTCGTCCGAAATCATCTCTCTCTCTCTCTCTGCTCTGTTATTATTGATTTCTCATTGTTTGTTTTGATTTGTGCTTACAGGTAACCTTAAATGGAAAGGAAAATGAACCTAACTTCTATTTGGGTGACATGATGCTTATGCGGAAAATGAAAAGCGAGGGAGAGAAGGAGAAGGATGGCGACACGAGTTCATAACCTCCACCTCTCTCTTCAAACCGGGTATTAACTTTCAAAATCTCCTCTCTTTGTGGCTATTTGGTTTTCTAAAGGGTTTGTGTTTGGGAAGTGATGAATTTGTGTTGTTTTGGGGTTTCGATTGATATTCTTGTTATGTTACGGGCTTATGATTCTTTGTTCGGTTATGTTTAGGTTTCGTTCTTTGGTGTTTTTGAAAATGAGCAGTTGCCTTGGTTCTTGTGCATTTGATGCTTTTATATTATCGAGTTAGGGTTTACGCTTTCGATGTAAAGTTTTGAAAACAAGCACTTGGAAAAAGCGAAAAATGGGCTTTTGGTATTTTGTTTTTGATCTGTTGGGTCAGAATCTGTATGTCAGCCTTGTTTTCTTGTACTGGACTTAGCATCATGATGACCTATTGACCTGTTATGGATTTCTGTTATACTGTTGGTTTTGTTTGTGGTGAAAATCTGACCAAAATGGTACCTGTCCTTGCTTCCCTGTATTAATGTTTCTGTACTATGATGTTATGCTGAGTTATATTTTGCTTTTTTCCCTTTTTTACACCTCCTACTGTGAACCAAGAATTAAACCTCTTGAGGATTTATAGTAGCGAGTTCGTAGCCAATGATTTGTTATGAGGCTTGTTGTTGAACATGATCGAAACCCGACCTTGATTCCCTGATTCCCGCTAGAGTTCCCTAATGATGATTTTGAAATTGCAAAGCCTTGTATTATCAACTGCCCGTTATTGCTAAGCTGTTTCTTTTCTTGTTTCATGAATTGCAACAATGAATGCGGATGGATGGTAGAGGAAAACGAGCGAGAAGGAGGCTTGAAGATGGAGCAAGAAGGCTTGGAGGAAAGGAAAGCGAAGATTTCAATAGAAAACAATAGGATTAGGACATAGAATATTTTCTTGTATGTTTGAACTCAAAGCCATATAGCTTGTATGCTTAGAACTCTTGGCCAATTTGTACTTGTGTTTGTAATCTTGAAAATCTTGTATGAAAAGTTTGAATTTTGTAATACCACATATTCAAATTAACATTGCAAATTTTGATGACTCTTGTGGCATTTGTACAAACTTGTTGAGTTGAAAGAAATGGCAAACAAAATTTAGAATTTAGGAGATGAATTACTCGAATTGTGACATGGAATATCTTTGGGCCATGGCATATGTGACAATGTTGGTAATTTGAAATTTTTTTGAAACTTGAAAGCTTCTTTGAAGTGAATTGCTTAATAATTTGCACCATATGCATGAATGAGCTTGAACAAAATGACCAATTTTGAGTTCTTGATTTTGAACCTTGACATATTACCAATGCAATCTTCTTTTCCACAATACTTGTAGACGTTGGTTGGAAACCAATTTTACCGTGACTAAAAATAATGGTCAAGACACATCATGGTGAAGTATCGACTAGGATATGTGTTCAAATCCAATTTCAAACTAAACCGTAATTCTAATACACAACCTTGAAACAAACGAGCAAAAACACGGTTGCTATACAAAATTGTCATGTATGTTCTTGATTCGTGTTCTAAAAGAAATGAGGCCCTGAGAAAACTATGAGTGAAATTTCAATATCTGAAAATAATGACCTTTTGAACATATTCAACTTTTAAATCCTCCTTCAAACTCAACAATGCATCGAATATACATTAGAATAGCTTTGAACCTGTGATCTAACAAAATCTCAAACATCAATGTCTTGTAATTAGAAAATCTTGTTTGAATGATAGGCGCCATCTCGAATTAAAACTCGGTCCTTCAAGAAAGTTTTCAAAGAGTTGCAACCCATGTGAGCATAATTCTTGACTTTTTAATTGATGAGCAAAAACACTTGTGGAAAGAGATTAAATTCAACGTGACCTCTAAAGCGAAACCCACACAAGATCCGATGGGTAGGAGAAAATAAGATTTATTGCTAAAACCTCGTCATTCTCAACTCTCACAGGTTGATTGAAAACAACAAACACCTTCCAATAATTACCTCGAGCCGGGCCAAGCCTAAAACCCTAGAATCAATGACATCAATGTATGCATGTGCAATAGTGGTACTTTCAAACACAAAATGATGCGAGTTTGAATTCGATCACCTTAGATGCAAATAACGATGCAGATGTGATGGCGAATGAATGTCTAAGCGAGTGGCCCAATGGAAGCGTATGCAAATGAATGAAAAGCCTAAACCAAGTAAAATTGATATAGGAGGCAAATTTTTGGGTGCAACATTTGCTTATTTAATCGTCTTAAACACGAAAGTGAAATTAGCGATAGCCTTTGAACTTTCAAGGTGAAAGAAGATTAAATACTAAAGAACCTAAAATTTGCTCAAGAACAAGTAGAAATATTTATGCTTTTTTTTTATTTTTAATAATTTTAGTATTTCTATTTTTGTGATTTTTTTTAATGGGATTGGGAACAAAAATTTTGGTATGTCGGTAAGGATATTAGACATACAGGAAAGAGACCGAAACGACTCTAACAAGGTTTGAAATATACATGCCCTGAGGATATTGGACACATAAGATCGAGTATACATGTTCGGTAAGGATATTGAACACATATAGGAAGCGTATGTCGGTAAGGATATTACATACACGAGACCGACCAAGACGACTCTAACAAGGTTTGAAATATACATGCCCGTAAGGATATTGGACACATAAAGATCGAATATAGATGTTCGGTAAGGATATTTAACACATATAGGAAGCATATGGTAAGATTGATCATGCATAAATTTCGAGATGTAAGGAAGCAGAGCATCAGGATGGTTCTCGAGATGAGACAACTATCGGCATGATTCTCGGAAAGGATATGATCATGTCGGGCTGAGTGTCGGATAGGCGAGATGGATCTATAGTCGTGTCGGATAGCTCGGTGAAACGAGGTCGAATCATATCGGATGTCACATATATCAGAGACCGGTAAGTATAAGAGATTAGTTTCGTTCGCTAGTTATGAATCGATTCAGACATTACGAATCATTAAGTAGCGGTTTCAAGTATAATGGATGGTTACATAATTATCATTAGTGATGGCTATATAAAGAGGCCACATAGAAGGCATAAGCTACGAAGAGGTTATACTCTATCTTTAAGGGAGCATAAGCTAGACGAAGCTTGGAGGTCATGCATCCTTGAGCCTCAATCTTAAGATCCACAGTTTTTGAAGAAGGATATTAGACATGGAAAGACGATACGACTCTAACAAATGTTTCAAAATATACATGCCGGTAAGGATATTTGACACATAAAGATCGAATATACATGTTCGGTAAGGATATTGAACACATATAGGAAGCATATGTCGTAAGGATATTAGACATACAGGAAAGAGAGCGACCAAGACGACTCTAACAAAGGTTTGAAATATACATGCCGTAAGGATATTGGACATAAAGATCGAATATACATGTTCGGTAAGGATATTGAACACATATATGAAGCATATGTCAGGTAAGGATATTAGACATACACTGGAAAGAGACCGTGAAGCGACTCTAACAAGGTTTCGATATATACATGCCGGTAAGGATATTGGACATAAAGATCGAATATACATGTTCGGTAAGGATATTGAACACATATAGGAGCATATGTCGGGTAAGGATATTAGACATACAGGAAGAGACCGACCGAGCGACTCTAACAAAGGTTTCGAAATATACATGCCCGATAAGGATATTGGACACATAAGGATCGAATATACATGTTCGGTAAGGATATTGAACACATATAGGGAGCATATGTCAGGTAAGGATATTAGACATACACCAGAAAGAGACCGACCGAAGACGACTCTAACAAGGTTTCGAAATATACTTGCCCGGTAAGGATATTGGACACATAAAGATTGAATATACATGTTCGATAAGGATATTGAACACATATAGGGAGCATATGTCAGGTAAGGATATGAGACATACGCAAGAATGAGACCGACTGGAGCAGAGTCACTGGGGAAAAGATATATGGAATGGTAAAATCGTCGATCGAAGACGAATTCACGGGGAAAGAGGCCAAACAAAGGGAATCCTAGCAAGGATCGCCCAACTATGTTGGACTTTAAAAGGTTGCAAATATGCAAGAAATACGGATCCTCCTGGCCAAAGGCGGTGTAATTCTTCAAGGCGGATTATCTGAATTACCACACACCAAGTATGGATACTCAAACAATTGAGAAGCAAGAAAGGTTAGACACCGACTCACACTCTGAAAGAGGCAAACACGGGTAAGAATACCAAAATAAGCATTTCCAAAAAGAAAGACGCTTGGTAAATTAAGTTGGACGATGTAAGAGACCGACATAGGGTCAAAAATGCATATAGCAACAACAAGAAGACATGTCTTGAGGGAAACTTGGCAAGGAATACCACTTGGGGATTTTTGGATTGACTTTCTCTTCGGAGACGCAAAAGGTACTCGAGAAACATTTTAATATGGCTTATGCTTAGATGCATGTTTGAGATTATTATTTTTAACGTAATGTTCCATATCAATGGAAATGCTACGCATTTTTTGAGGATGCTATGCAATGCAATGATGCATGTTTTAATATTTCGTCGGGACTAAAGGAATTGTGAGCTGCGAGAAACATCAACCATCCATGAATTGAATATAATCATCGGTCTTTATCAAAAGATGATAGTCGGACACGACAAGGGATTGCGAATATAAGTGTCAACTTTCGTTGATCAACATCAATGGGAAGTAACTCTTAGAGATTAACATTCATACGGGATGACAATCATTACGTGAGTTCCTAATTTCAATAACTTTGGATTACGAGCTCTTGCATAAGAGAATTCGACAACATCTTACGGCACAAGTGAGCCTTTTGAAAATGATCTTCTTGGTGTAAGTCGTTCTTTAAGATCTTCTGCGTCGGGAAAGAATGATAACATCCAAGGGCACATATGCCACGGATAACTCTTGTTGGAGAGGAAATAAACTTTTGGTGACCAAAGTTTAGGCGTATCATGCCCTTATTCTAAAATCTTTGGATAACAAAATTTGCAAAACACGAAACACTACAATGGTGATTACTATGTGCAATGTGTCGAAGCAAAGACATCTGTTGGAACTCAATGGATAGAATTCCGCCTTTTGACTTTTGTTGAAGGAAACCAATAACCAGGAATTAAACCTTGATCTCTGATGAGCTAAGGATTGCAATCCTGACTTGAATTGGAGATATTGATCCTTAACTTCTGATGGAGAAATCCAACACAGACTTTGATCTCTGATGGGCTGAGGATATCGATCCTAACTTCCCAACACGCCCTTTAAACTCAACAGTTGTTTAGCTTGCGCCTGGACTTGACCTGATTAATTATGAAGTGGAGGAATGCCCCTACATAATGTTTTGCCCTGGTCTGTAGGGATTTTGAAGAAAATAGCCTCGAGAAAGCTTCCTGAGATCATTACCATCAAAATAATCTGCCCCAATATTATAAACTTGGAAACATTGCCCCTGACTAACCAAATGTAATGAGGGTTTCAACCTTGCTCGGATGAATGCCCTTGATTACTCCTCTCTTTGAGAGATTTTCTGAATCTCGACATAAATGCCCCAGATTGACTGAAATTAGAAGACATCACCTGCTCAGGGTGGTTTTCACATCTTGAAAGTAGGCTACTTCACAACCTTACTTCTCAACTCGAGTTGATTTGTGCTCAATTAAATATTTGAAGCAATAAGTCTCTCATAACAAACAAATTATCCATCTAATGCTCATTATGCAAGCTCACTTGATGTTTAAGCACTTATTTATATGCAAAGAATGTTTTATTCTATGAATGATAATTCTAATGCAAAGTTTATGTTTGTCTTGAAGTTAAAGAAACTTTTATTGAATGAATGTCGAAACATGAATTTTTGTAAAAGATTGAGTGATACCAACTCAAATGTTTAGCAAGCCTCCTAGAGTCGTAACTTAGTAATCTTATATGATTTTGCTTTTGATTAACCCATGCTTCAATTAGGACTTTCAAGGGTTGTAGCGTAGTGCAGTTCACGGGTTTTAGAAAAAGATTTTTAGGCTCAAAATATTTGGTGCCCTCCATTCTCGTGATGCTCTCCAATCCTAGGTTCAGATAACCTGATGCGAGCATTTATCTCTTGAGAGAAGTTTATGATGCGGTTGAGGAACCACTGAGGTTTCTTGGACACGACAATCGCTCACCTTTTTCTTTTGGTGTCTGATCACACGCCTTTGTTCTTTTGTTGAGGATTTTATTTTTTTTTGTAATCCCTTTTTTATTTTATTTTCTTTTTCCATTTTTGCCTAAGCGACTTATTATGAAGTTTCGACTTAGCGGGCTTTTGTCACTATTTTTTATCACCTTTTTTAAACAAGTCGTGTGATCTTGCACCCTTGTTTGATTGGAGGTGATTGTGACTGCTTGAGTCCTTAGTGGATGGGAGATGACAATTGTGGTATCATCATCTGTTGATTTCTTGATGTGCGAGAGTTAACCATTATGGTATCATCCTCTTCTGATGCACACTGTTGATAGACGTAGGTTGAGCATTCCATCCTTGAGTTTCCTCAATCTTTTTAAAGATAACCATTGTTGTATCCTTGGATGCGCACTCTTGATGAGTTTTGAACGCTCGATCGGGTTAGCGAACACTACCACCCCGAGTTAAAAAATGAGGTTTTTTTTACGAAGAAAAGACACTCCTACTTGAGGCTCAAAGGGGTTAACGAGGTTTCACTCCCTTATATCTCCGGTGTTTGGGAATTTGAAACAAGGCTGTACATACGTTAGCGGGGTTTTACAAAGCATACCGTTTTAGATTCTTGGTAAATTGTTCGTCATCCTCCCTACAGAGGTGTTGCTTTATTAATAAGAGTTGAATATCAAAAGCATAGTAAAACCAGTAAGAGTGAATACGAATGGATTAATTCAAGACAAACATATTCAATGCATTATGATTAGTACTCGGAAATGAGTAAGTTTTGCATACAAGAAAGTACTGAACAAAATAAGAAAGATTACAAATGAGCATGCAAGATGAAACTATAAATCTCTATGTTGAGGAGACTGGTCTCCGTATGGATTTCTTGCTTTAGAAAATGCACTTCGTAGTCCTGGTGTTCACTGAGTCAAAAGAGAGTTCAATTAATGTGTAGGCCTTCTGGAGTGAACATGATTGCTTTGGAATCAATGAGTTTCTGAACTGTGCCTTTGAAAAGATTACATCCTTCAATTGTATGGCCAGGTGCTCCAGAATGGAACTCACAGTGGGCATCAGGATCATATCCCAAAGGATACAGAAAAGAAGGCTTCCCGAGCTCCTTTAACTCCACCAAAGAATGTTGGAGTAGGTGAGAGAGCAACTCACGATGAGGCATAGGGATTGGATCATGCATTTTTCTTGGCCTTATCAGATTCTTCCCACCACGTTGACATTTTGTCGATATTTGTAGTGAGGCGTTTTGCTATTGGGAGCACAGAGCGGGTGTTCGGCAAATAGTTGCACAAATTGTGGAGCACATTGATTAAGTAGTTTTGTCACCTGATTAGGAATTTGAAATGGAGGGTAAACATGAACTTCTTCCTCGTCCTTGAAAATTGTACTTGCCTCTTCATCAATTCGCTCTAGAAATTCAGAAATAATAGCAACATCCTGAGTGTTACCCATCTTGAGGCCATGCTCAATTTGTTCCCCTACAACAACTAGGTGTGAAAACATAGAAGTATATCCAGCAATCAGATAGGGGCGTCACAAGGTATCGGAGAACATCTCAATGAGTTCTCATTCCAAAAGAGGAGGTTGAACTCTAGCAACTAATTCTCTCCATCTCTGCGGATACTCTTTGAAAGATTCTTCAGTCTTCTGAGTTAAACCTTGGAGTTGAATTCTGGTGGGAGCCAGGTCCCTATTATATTCTTCTTGATTGACAAAAGCTTCCCATTTCCTCAAGTTTGGATGTGAGTTCGTTCAGTTGAGTGTACCATTCGAGATGCTCCACGAGGCTATCTTGAAAAACGTGCATGAGGAGCTTGTCATTCGCATAAGGAGCCATCTTATTGCAATAGGCTTTGATGAGTAATCGGACAAGAGGTACCTATACTTCTCGAAAGTGGGGACATTGAACTTGCGGAGAATTTTGATACGGGCACCAAACACAAACTAGGGCGTGATAAGTGCCAAAATGTAGTTATTTTTATATACATTTTGTGGCACTTATCCGTTCTTTATTGATATTCTTGAATAAATCCCGCTTTTAGTATAAATGTGTACATAATAGAATAATTGAGTTTTTGTGTAAATATTGTATCATTTGATGGTTTTTCATCTCTTTTATAGGTATTCATTCATAATTGGAGCATTGAGTAATAAAGGCCAAAGGCTAAGCTTCAAGAGTGCGATTTTGCACAACTCAACAACGAATAAAGATCAAAATCAACAAAATAAAAATTATCAATTTGCTTGATATTTATCCATGGTTAGATAGAGCATTGAATAAGCTTTCCAACGCAAACCGAGCGCAATTCCGAGTTACGGTTCTCAAGATATGGCAAAAACAAAATGCTGAACATAACAGACCACGCTTAGCGCGCCCTGCGACTTCAAAATTCTTTAAAAGGGGCTAAAAACACATTTTTAGGTGATGGGTTGGGTATTTTTGAGTCCCAACACCATCACCATCATTTCTTTGGTAAATTAGCTTAGAAAACAACATTGGAGCATGCATTTTGATGATTGGAGGTGGATTGTTCTTCGATTGGCTTGACAACCAATGTAGATTTGTGGTTTATCTCTTCTCCTCTTTGTGTATTTCTCTTTTGTTGGGTTTGTATGTATTTCTACTCATAACTCTTGTATATTTATCGCCTTTGGCTTGTATAAAGTTTGCTTTACGAATTTGTGTCGGTGATTATCTTGGGTTTTTACTTTATGTTAGAGATTTGAGCTTTACTAGGGATAGATTGCTTAGATTCTTACCTAGGATGATTATCTGTTAGTTTCTGAATACTAGGAATGGGTTTAGATCTAACATTCACTATAGAGTATCTGAACTTAATGCCTCTGCGTTTGTGAAGTATGCTAGGAATGGTTATGGAGGTGACGCAGTTGACTCCTGTGTTGTTGAGATAGGCCAGACATGGCTATTGAGATGATTTAGGAGGATTCTCAATTTGGGTTAGGAATAACCAAGGTTGTGAGAGGTATGTGATGACACGGACGAGTGCGTGGGCGAGTATGACATGGGTGGTAGATTTAAGTCGTGTGGGTAGTTTACATTCGTTCCGGATAAGTTGTCTATCCTTTATACTTTTGTTCATTTACTTTTTGTCTTTTATTTTCATTTCTTTTAATCCCAAACTCATTAACGGTAGAATTATCAAGCAGCGAATCAATAACCAATCTCTGTGGACACGATCGATATAACCTAACGGTATATATCACCGGTAAAATAATACCAACTTTTTGCCGCTATACCGCAACAAAAATGGCGCCGTTGTCGGGATTGGTTTTATTGGTTTTGTATTGCGATAATTCCGTTGTTTTTGAGTTTTGTAATTAATGTATATGTTGTATAGGCTTTGTATATGAACTTGTATATGTTACTTGTACATGTTATGTGTTTACTTTCCATACTTGTACATATTTGTGATTTTCTTAGTTTTTATGTGATGTTGTGAATTGTCTCGTACTCGTAACGTTTGTTGTGTGGTTGTTAGGACACTTTCTTTAGGTTTGCGCGGTGTGGCAATACCATGGCATGACGAGAGGAGGTTACTAGTGCTCGCACAATAAAGGCCGAGCTTCGACGAAACAAGCATGTTTTTGTTTGTGTATGTTTATGTTGTTTGGTGGCTTATGTTTTAACAAGAAATAGGACTTGCTCTTAATTTCAAACTTTCACTTTTCAACTTATTAATTCGTTCACCAAGTTTATGTATTGTTATTTGCTTTAGTTTGTTATGTCAATTTGTTATTTTCCACAAGTTTGTAGTGTTTTAGCTTGTGGAGTGTGTATGTATTGTAAATATTGTTTAGATTTGTAAATGAGATTGTATAGGTGTGTAAGTGGAGCTTGCATAGCATTGCTTCTTTGTCATTTTACGCAACTGTGTAGCGCGCTAGCCGCTTCGCTGGCGCTTAGCGCGCCTGTTATGAGGCGATGAATTCTTTAAAATTTCACTTGGTTTTCCTTTTTCCCACTTTCACCAAGGCTTTTTGTATTGAATAAAATTAGTATTGTTTTTCTAATTCTTTTGTTATTGTTTGGACTCAAATTTTGGTTTGTTAGTTTAAGGTTGCATTTGGTGATTTTCCGAGTTTGATCGTTTCAACTCGCGGATGTATGGTAATGATAATTTTCAAAGTTGCTACACGTCAGGTACTCGTTTATCGCTTTCTATAACATAACATGTTTAGGAAATTTATCATTTGTATAATTTCCATGTTATTCATTCTTTTTGCATTACTTGCTCATGAATGGAATCACTTTAGTTCCCTTTTTACCCATAAATGTGAGGAAGCTTTCCATTGTTTACATATGAGAGTCCACATTCTTGTTTTAACTGGATTTTATTATGCTTAATCTTGTGTTTTGTGTTGATTGTATGATTGCAAGAAAATGATCAAGGCATTTTGTTGATTTTGAGCATAACTACCTTGGCCAAATATTCAATTCACCTTGTGAGTGTGTGAACCTTTGTTAGCCCCTTTGAACTTTTATCAACATCCATTTTATTTGTACTTGATGCTTTCTATGAGTGTCAATTCACCTTTTTGTATGGATGTTGATTTTGTTTCTTGAACCCTCAATTACATGTTGTATGAATTTTACCTTGCCTTAGAAAGTAGGGAGTATTCACGTAATGATGTTGGTTGAATTCAAGTTGGGGAGAGGAATGTTTATGTGCTTATGTTGTGATTGATATGAGGTTGAGAAAAGAAAAGAAAGAAAAATGTGAAAAGAAAGATTAGAAAAAGAAAAAAAGAGAAAGTTTGAAAAAGAAAAACAAAGAGTAGGAATAATGTTATGTTAATAAGTGAGGTGTGTTTGATGTGAAATTTGTGATGAAGAATAAGTTTGATTGAAATTATATTGTTTGGAACTTTGTGAGTTGATCACTCCCTTAGGTTTAGGCAAGTTTTGTTCGATTAGCTTTAGGACTTATCACTTGTTTGTTAACAAGCCACATTACAACCTTGAAAAGCCCTTGTGATTCTTGCATTTGTATTTTCAATACGTTTTGGATGAATGCATAATTTAGTCTATTGTTTGCAAGATTGTGGAGGAGTGTTTTTATCCCTCACCTTTGTGTGTTCTTCATCTACCGATGAATTTTTTCTATGCGTGATTCATGATTGAGTTTGTTTTGTTTTAGAATGTTTTGCATGACTTTTGTACTTAGGATTTGTTTCATTTATATGTTATTGTTGTAGTATAGTGGTAAGTTTGTATTTGTCGTGTACATTTTAAGTTTGAACCATACATTTGTTTTCCGTTTTCAAAACTTGTTGATTCGTGATTCTTTGATTATCATCTTTTGTATCTTTAGGTTTACTTGACTTTGTTTGAGGACAAACAATGTTTCAAGTTGGGGAGAGTTGATAAGTGCCAAAATGTAGTTATTTTGTATATACATTTTGTGACACTTATCCGTTCTTTTGTTGATATTCTTCGAATAAATCCCCCGCTTTTAGTATAAATGTGTACATAATAGAATAATTGAGTTTTTGTGTAAATATTGTATCATTTGATAGTTTTTCATCTCTTTTATAGGTATTCATTCATAATTGGAGCATTGAGTAATAAAGGCCAAAGGCTAAGCTTCAAGAGTGCGATTTTGCACAACTCAACAACGAATAAAGCTCAAAATCAACATAATAAAAATCATCAATTTGCTTGATATTTATCCATGGTTAGATAGAGCATTGAATAAGCTTTCCAACGCAAACCAGGCGCAATTCCGAGTTACGGTTCTCAAGATATGGCAAAAACAAAATTACGAACATAATGCGGCGCTTAGCTCCTGACTTCAAAATTCTTTAAAGGGGCTAAAACACATTTTAGGTGATGGGTTGGGTATTTTTGAGTCCCAACACCATCACCATCATTTCTTTGGTAGATTAGCTTAGAAAACAACATTGGAGCTTGCATTTTGATGATTGGAGGTGGATTGTTCTTGATTGGCTTGACAACCAATGTAGATTTGTGGTTTATCTCTTCCTCTTTGTGTATTTCTCTTTTGTTGGGTTTGTATGTATTTCTACTCATAACTCTTGTATATTTATCTTCTTTGGCTTGTATAAAGTTTGCTTTACAATTTGTGTTGGTGATTATCTTGGGTTTTACTTTATGTTAGGGATTTGAGCTTTACTAGGGATAGATTGCTTAGATTCTTACCTAGGATGATTATCATTAGTTTCGAATACTAGAATGGGTTTAGATCTAACATTCACTATAGAGTATCAGAACTTAATGCCTCCGTTGGTGAAGTATGCTAGGAATGGTTATGGAGGTGACGATTGACTCTGTGTTGTTGAGATAGGCAGGACATGCTATTGAGATGATTTAGGAGGATTCTCAATTTGGGTTAGGAATAACCAAGGTTGTGAGAGGTATGTGATGACACGGACGAGTAACGTGGGCCAGTATGACATGGGTGGTAGATTTAAGTCGGTGACGGTGTTGGTGAAGATTTTGATATATATGATTCAAAATGGAGTCATTGAGCTCTAAGCGGATTGATGTTAGTATTCGTGGGAATAAAGTGGATGTCACAGTTGAATGAAAGAATTGGTTCTTGAATGGACATCTTGAAACTTGGAGCTTGAATGGTAATTATGATGATACATGTAAAGCAAGCTTGAAGTGGTAGTAGGACGTACGAAGTGAGGTCGAATCGAAGTGGCCAAGGCATTTGAAATTCAAACAGCGGGATAATTGGAAGTTAGAAAATATCTTTGAGCGGTTCAAGACGTGGAAGCAAGAGAAGCGCATTGTTCTGCATGTTACGAGCGTGGCAAGATCTCATAAGCGACCGTTATGGTGAAATAGTATAAATAGAAGTCTTAGTGTTAGGATTTCGTGTGTCATATCTATTGTACAAAATTCAGTAAACATTCAAAATACCACATGGCTAGGGAAGCGAATGCTCGAATGATGTATGATGATTGCACCAAAACTTTTATTATTCAAGAAACATCTTTATCTTTCCGTTTATCCTTTATCTTTGCATCAATGTCTTTTAACTTTACATTCAAAGTCATTTAACTTTTCTTGCATTTAAATGCTTCTTTTACTTCAAAGTCTTTTATATTTCTCAAACTCTTTACATTAACGTTCTTACTTTCCGTAAAACCTTTACATTTCATGCTTTTACATTAAAAAGTCTTTACCTTTAAAACCATTTACGTTTTCTGCATTTATACATTTCTTTGCAAATTGAACCTTTATGCATATACTTGTTCAAATCAGGTTTATGTCATTTTACTTGATCATGTTATTCATTATTTAGTATTGTGATCAAGTACTTTGATACATATATAAAAATACTCTAAATACAAGTCTTAATTATGAACACTTATTTTGTTATTAATTCTATCCAACGACTAATACCCATAGGATCAATCTAGTCGATCCCGCAAGTTACCGAGGAATTGAATAACAATTATAACGCTTATTCGATAATTTGGAAGACTAGCGGTTGTTTCACCGAGAAATCATTGGAACAAATTGGCACACCGGTGGGACCATTAGTCGTTACAAATTAAAATAAAATAAGGATTATAAGACATAATTATTATTAAAAGTTCTTTCGAGTAAACAAAGTTCATTGGTATATGAACCTTAGGAGTGGTAGAATAACTAATAGTAACCAACCCTTACCGGAAGAAAACGAAATAATAGGATGTCTAATCAAACAATCAACAAGGGGAACAAACGCCCACATGGAATGAGCACTAGTGCACTGTTTCGATTGAACGTCCAATGCGATCCCTTAATGCACAACATTGCATCTTTGACTAGTAATATGGCCAACAAGAACAAGTGGCATGTCATCTTGGGGATCTGTCCCACAAAGTGGGGCACAAACCCATTTCGCTACTCCCACCACCAACTAGACCACCCGGTTTTGATAGTAATAGACCCAAATCCCTTATGGGATGCCAACATCTTTATGGTGTTTACAAACTTCGACTTGAACACGCCACCACAATTAGGGTCCGTTCTGGGGCTAATCAATTCATGACAAAAACCAAGGGTCGGTAGGTTATAGTGCATTGCCTATCTTAACCACGTAAAATCGATAGCTTTTAGGCGTTAATGGATGATAGTAACCATAATATGATAGGAGTGTTAGCGCAGACTATGCAAGAAATATTTTCCCCAATAGTACAAAATGTAAGCGTGACAAACGAGAGAAAATGCAGATAATATGAGTCGAATAGAAGATTTCTTCGCCCGCCAGAGAGGCGAGGTAACCGTGCATTGGTTCGCGAACATACCTATCATCGAACAAGTTGTCGATGACCCACCTTATAGGCCGGTTAGAGAGGTTAATTTGGGGCAAGGCACAAAGGGTAGATGCCCCGGGATTCGAGAAGAACCACAAAGGGATTGATAGAACCACTAGCAAGGGTCGAAGATTAGATCCCCGTTGATTCGAGAGGAACCACAAGGGAATGATGAACCGGGGCAAGGGTCGAAAGATTAGAAGCCCAGTGTTTCGAGAAGAACAACCTAGAGGAGTAGTCATGGTGGGTCGAAACCAAGATCTTGATGCAATTGTCCATAGAATTGAAATGACAATATCTTGGCGTAAAATAACCTAACCACCATGATAGAGAGGATTATGGCCCAAAACTATTAATATGGATTAGAAGGCCAAATTATGCCTCCTATAGCGAGATTATGTAATGCATACTGATTTACCAAGGGATACAAGATCCCTAAGTTTACAAAGTTTCTTTGGAGATACTAATGAGTCAACGTTCGAACATATAGCCGATATCGACCAAGCAGAGACATAACAAATAGTGAGAACCTTAGAATTAAATATTTCCCTAGTTCCCTCACTAAAAATGCTTTCACATGGTTTACCACTTTGCCCCCTGGATCAATAGACACCTGGACTCTCTTGGAGAGGTTATTCCATGAACAATTCTATATGGGACAATCCAAGATAAGTCTAAAGGAACTAGCAAGTGTTAAGAGGAAGTTCATGAACCCATAGATGAGTACTTAAATAGGTTTAGACTTTGAAATCTAGATGTTTCACAGAGTTCCCGAACATGAGTTAGTCAATACGCTGGTGGCCTGGACTATTCTATTCGAAAGAAATTAGATACACAATACTTGAGGGATATGGCTCAGTTAGCAGATAGGGTTCGACAAGTCGAAAGACTAAAGGCCGAAAAGGCCAGGGCTTTCAAAAGTAATAAGAAAGAAAGAATTTTCTATGTCGAAACTGAGGAAGTTGAAGACTATCCTGAATTCGAAGAGGTCGAAATAGATCTCGCTGAATTAAAACAGGCTCCACCGTACTCCTGTAAACTATTAGTTCCCACCAAAGGAAAAAAAAAATTGTTGAAAATGACAAAAGTGATAAATTTCCAAAGAAGGTATATACCTTCGATGTGACAAAGTGTGATGAGATTTTCGATTTGCTTGTCAAAGATGGTGTTAAGGACCAAATTGTAGTTATTTTGTACATTATTTTGTGGTCCTTAACAATGTCTTTTTAATTAATTAGTATTATTTATTCTAGTATTTTGTTTAATTAGGTTTTATTTAGTTTTGTTTAATATATATTCTTTAACTTATTTCACTCTTAATTGTAGGAATTTATTGACCATTCTCCCAAGCTTGGATACAAGAATTTTGAAGAGCTTTAGGATAATTTTGAAGATAATTATGGATGAAGGAAGCATGCTACAGGTCGCGTCAGCACGGTGCAGCATGATCGCTCAGCCGCCTAACCGGCTTAGCGGTCTCGCTAAAAAGCGTAAAAGGATAGAACCCATGCTTTCACTTTTGAGCCACCAACCCATCATTTCAGCTGACTTTTGGCTTGTAAAGGAAGCAAGAAACACTCCACCATCATTATCTTTTCATCTTTGTAAAATCTAGGCAAGAAGTGTAAGAACACCATAGCTTTTCCTTCTTGATTCTTTGATTTTCATCATTCCTACCAACAATCTTGAGAGCTAGCAACCATGGAAATGAGGCTGCTCTTTTTGTGTCAAGATTAGAGGTAGTTGATCTATATAGTATGTATTTCTTTTAATCCATTTGTGTATGAACATGGTTGATGATTAATATAGTTGAATATCTTTGTTCTTCATCTTTATGCTTTGAGTTTTGCTTGAAAAGAATACTTCAAAGTGACCTAGGATATTCATCCTCTAATAAACAAATGCTAGGAATAGATTTGTGTGTTAGTGTTTACAAAATATTGAACTTAATGATTATCATGTTAATAGTTGTAGTGAGGAATCATGCAAGGATTAACATGGTAACATTCACAATCTTGGTGGAAATCTACAAGATTGAGAGGATATGTATTTATAAAATCATCTACTATGTTCATCACTTGATTAAATGAATATGTATGAAACTAGATTAATGAAACCAATCTTGACATGCCTTCTTAATTTGAAAACAATCTCAAACTCTCTAATCCAAACTATAACTCTCTTTGAAAGAATTAATTTAGTTATTGTTTGGAAACTCATGGTTCTAGTAGAGTAGATAACAAACCCTTTGTTACAATATCTTAAAATACACTTTTCTATTGAAAGACTATAACATACACCAATCCCGGAATCGATAATTAAAAATACTTTGTTCACGGAAAAATCCTACAACAAAATGGCGCGCTGCGGGATTGGCGTTTGATGTTGTTAGTATAGCAATAGTTGTGTTTTAAGACTTTTCTACTAACTCTCTTTGTTTCTTTTGTGTGGCTAGACTTTTTCAGGAATTAGTTTATGGGAAGTATTCCGTCGACCAACCCTTTCGATCCCGAAATTGAAAGGACGGCTGAAGACTTAATAGTAGTGCTAAAAGACGGAAAAGACTAGCTCGACAAAGGCAAGAAAGAGGAGAAAGAGGAGAAGCATCTACTTCTTCAACACCACCCGTGTTTGGAGAAGTCACCACTATGGCGGAGAATCAACCACAACCACCACCACCACCACCACCAGGGGCGTGTGTCAATAGCCTCGCCACAATGCTCAATTTGCCCGAGCAAATGCAAGGGTCGGAAATGAAAACGGCTTGCTTCAACTTCTATGTAGTCCATTTCATGGCCACGACCATGAAGACCCTTACACTCACCTTACCAAGTTTTATGAGATCGCTGAGCGCGGGTGCTCCGAAGACCAAGAAGAACAATATTTCCAAAGGCTTTTCCTCATTCTCTAGTGGGAAGGCAAAAGATTGGTATCTTGATCAATTGCAAGAGACAATGACTAATTGGAATGTTTTGGAGGAAAAGTTTCTTGAACTTTTTTCCTCAATCACGCTTCATGGAGGCTAAGACGGCTATCTCGGTATTTTCGCAAGGAGTAAACGAGCCTTTGAATCGGGCGATGGGAAGATATAAGTCTATGCTAAGGAAGTGTCCGAGCCATGGTTTTGACGAGCTCACCCAAATTCATATTTTCCGAAATGGTCTCCAACCGCAACACAAATTGTTGTGGATGCCACGCGGGGGTTCTTTGATGGCAAAACACCATATGAAGCAATCCAAATAATTGAGAAGATGGGTAGGAATGATCATCAAACTCAACATGATCAAGGAGGTGTACAAGGAAAACGGAGTTTTATTGGTTCGTCAATAAAGACTTGTGGCGCAAAACAAATTGTTTGCAAAAAAGTTGAAGAATTGACAAAACAAATGGCTAAACTCCCTCAACAAATCATGGAGTTACAAGGAACATCAAATAAGCAAGCTCACCAAATAGCTTGTGTGAATTATGCAAAGGAGATCATAAACGGATTTTGTCCTCCGAGAATGAGGAAGCTAACTATATGGCCAACCAAGGCCAAGGGTACCAACAACGAGCTCCTTACCCTTATCAAAATCAAAACCAAGGTTACCAACAAAGGGTAATCAAGGTTATCAAGGAGGGTGGAGGCAAGATAACAATAACCAAGGAAGGAAAATCCATATCAAACACAAAATCAAAATCAAAGTCAACAACAAAACCAACCACCAAATCAAGTGAGATCTTCCAACATTCAAGACACTCTAGCTCAATTTATGCAAGCTTCTATGGCTAATCAAAAGAGCACGGAGGTGTCCATCAAGAATTTGAGACCCAAGGGACAACTAGCTAAGCAACTTTTCCGAACAGTGTTTTGACATCATTTTCCCAACTACGCAAACAAATCCTAAGGAGCATTGCAAGCCATAACAACAAGAAGTGGTAGAGTTTGTGATGAGAAAAGGAAAGTAGTTGAAAGAAAAGAAAGTAGTGGAGAAGGATGAAGAAGTAATAGTGGAGGAAGAGGTAGTTAAAAGATGAAGACCAAAACTTGAGTTGAAAGAGCTACGTCCCATTTAAAGTATGTGTTTCTTGAGGAGGAGGTAAAAAGCCCGTAATCATTAGTAATACATTGTTGAGAATGAGGAGGAAAGCTTAATTGAAGTTTTGAAATCGAACAAAAATGCGATTGGTTGGGTCTTAGCCGATTTGAAAGGCATAAGCCCGGCCTATTGTATGTACAACATTATGATGGAGGATGAGTACAAGCGGTAGCCCAACCTCAACAAATGATTGAATCCGTGATGAAGGAGGTAGTTCGCAAGAAGTAGTGAAGATGCTTGAAGCGGGTATGATTTACCCGATTTCGGATAAGATGCCAAGTGAGCCGGTTCATGTGGTTCCTAAGAAAGGAGGTTTTTCGGTTGTGTCTAATGATAAGGATGAGCTAGTGCAAACAAGAAAAGTGACGGGTGAGAATGTGTATTGATTACCGTAGGCTTAACAAAGCAACGAGAAAAGATCATTTTTCTCTTCCGCTCATGACCAAATGTTAGAAAGGCTTGCGGACAACAATACTATTGTTTCTGATAGTTAGGATATAATCAAATATCGGTGAATCCGGAAGATCATGAGAAAACGGCTTTACATGTCCGTTTGAATTTTCGCAGATAGGTATGCCTCGGCTTATGCAATGCGCCGAAACATTCCAAAGGTGCATGCGATTTGATTGAAAAACAATTGAAGTTTTATGGATGACTTTTCCGCTTTTGAGCTTCATTTGATTTATGTTTGGAAAATTTGGACACCGTCTTGAAGAGGTGTGTGGAGACCAATTTGGTTTTGAATTGGGAAAAATGCAACTTCATGGTGACCTAGGGAATTGTCCTTGGCCACAAGATATCTTCAAGAGGAATTGAGGTTGACAAAGCAAAAATTGATGTTATCGAGACGCTTCCTCCACCTACCAATGTCAAAGGCATTCGGAGCTTTTGGTCACGCGATTCTATCGAAGATTCATCAAGGACTTCTCAAAATAGCCAAACCTTTGAGCAACTTGCTCAACAAAGATAAGTCTTTCTTGTTTGATAATGATTGTTTGTTAGCTTTTGAAAAATTGAAGGAGAATTTGATAAATGCACCCATAATCACGCCTAATTGAAACTTGATTTTGAACTAATGTGTGACGCTAGTGATTATGCGCGGTGGGAGCCGTAGTTAGGCCAAAGGAAGAACAAAATCTTCCATGCTATACATTACGCGAGCAAAGTTTTGAACGATGCTCAAATCAATTATGCAACAACCGAAAAGAATTGCTCGAATTGTATATGCATTGGAAAAGTTTCGTTACCTAATTGGTTCAAAAGTTGTGGTTTTCACCGATCATTCCGCGATAAAATATCTCGACCAAACCGGACTCTAAACAAAGGCTAATCCGATGGATTCTTCTTTTGCAAGAATTTGATTTAGAGGTCCGTGATAAAAAGGTTCGAAAATTTGGTAGCGGATCATTTGTCTCGCTTTAGTGAACGTAAAATTACGGATAAGGAAAAGAGGTGAAGGAGGAATTCGGATGAGAAGTTATTTGCAATCCAAGAGCGACCGTGGTTTGCCGACATGGCAAATTACAAGGCGGGATTAATGCCGAAGATTTGACTTGGAATGAGAAGAGGAAATTTTAGCCGATACTAAGTATTATGTGGGATGAACCTTACATTTTAGGTTGAGTAGCGATGGATTGTTAAGAAGGTGTGAGTGATGAAGAGGCCAAAACATTCTTTGGCATTTCACAATTCCCTTGTGGAGGACACTATAATGGAATGGACGGCCACCAAAGTCCTACAATCGAGATTTTATTGGCCCTATTCAAAGATGTGATGCTCACTAAGTCATGTGACAAATGTCAAAGAAGTGGCGGATAGGTAAAAGAGATGAAATGCCGTTGAACAATATGTTGAAGTGGAGGTATTTGATTGTTGGGGGATTGATTTTGTTGGTCCTTTTCCATCTTTGTTTTAAATGAATATATTCTTGTAGCTGGATTACGCGATCAAAGTGGGTAGAGGCCATTGCTTCACTAAGGCCGACGCCAAACTGTTATCAAATTTTGAAAAGAAACATTTTCTCGTTTTGTGCCTAGGGTGCTCATTAGTGATGGTGGGTCGCACTTTGTAATGCATTGTTACAAAACTTTGAAACAATTTGGTGTAAAGCATAAAGTGACGACCCCTATCACCCTCAAGCGAATGCCAGCCGGAGGTGTCTAATAGAGAAATCAAAAGATTTTGGAAAAAAGCTTCGGGTTCTAGAAAGATTGGTCACAAAATTAGATGAAGCTTTATGGGCGATCGAACGCCTATAAAGCTCCTATTGACTAACCCGTTTCAGTTGTGTATGGTAAAACTTGTCACCTCCCGGTAGAGATGGAGCATAAAGCATTATGGGCCCTCCGATTCTTGAATTTCGATCCATCATTGCGGGTGAAAAGCAAAAATACAACTTGTTCAATTGGAAGAAATGCGCGAGGGCATACCATTCAAACCGGAGGTACAAAGCAAAAGTTAAGGTTTCTCATGATAAGAAGATAAAGATCAAGGAATTTAGGCCGGGACAAAAGGTTCTCTTGTTCAATTCCCGGATGAGGCTTTTTCCGGAAAACTCAAAACAAAGTGGTCCGGTCCGTTTTTAATCAAAGAAGTGAAAGAGTATGGTGCAATTGTGTTGCAAGATCTTGAAAGGACGAAAGAATGGACTGTGAATGGGCAGCGGTTGAAACGGTACGTTGGCGGAGAAGTGAGCCGCAACATAGCCGAATCTTCTTTATGATCAATGATCATCATGAACCGTCGAGCTTCACCGACAAAACAAAGCGCTTGTTGGGAGGCACCCCAACATTGTAAGTATTCTTCCTTGAACTCATTCTCGCATGCCCCAATCATCAATTTTTGTTTTCTTGAAAATCAAAATTCAGATCGCGAAAGCGCTCGCCGCATTTTGACCTATCTGGCAGAATGTTTAAGGCCACACCGATTTTAAATAAATTTTTTTTGAAAAATCGATTTTGAGGCCCAATTCTGGCCTGGTCGGTTTTAAAAGGGTTAGGTTATTTTAAACCCTTTTTCCCCATTTTCTTCATCATTCCTCTCTCAAATCCTAAAAATCCCCAACCAAAATCTTGAATCTTTGTGAATTTCTTTGTCAAATCAATCATCCAAGGCATCCTCGTAAGTATTCTATGTTTTCTTCTCTCAATTTCGTGTATATTGCATGTTTAGGTTAGATTTTGAAAACCTAGGGTTAGGAATTTTCAATTTTCTCTTAGAATTAGGTTGTTTAGATGATAGAAGTAATAGGATGTTATTTTCGCCATTGCAAGTGTTTTTGTGGAGAAAATTTTGTTTTGCAAAAGAATTTTCCAAAGCGCCAACACGGTTCCTGCACTTGAAAATTCTTCCGCTGTGTTTTTAGTGTTTCGATTAGTTGTAATGCTTTGGTTGGTTGGTTTGCTCACTGTTTGCATGATTTTTGCTAATGGACACCTCGTGTCATTTTTTGTTGATTTTGTGTTGAATTTTGATGGCACCAAAAGGCAAAGAGTTTCCTCGGCTGGGTCCTCTAGCCACCGCCGATCCTGTCTTTCATAGGACACGCCAGGAGGCTCGCTACAAAGAGCTCGAGAGCGCAATTGGATCGAGCGCACCATCCGCTCCGTGAGTGGGCACTACCACACGCCTCATGTCATCCTTGATAACTACGGTTGGATGTTCTTGAGCGCCTCGCATAAAGGTCAACGTGGAGCTTCGAGAATTCTATGTAATGCTATCTACCGAGGGAAGTTTAATTTAGGTTTGCTTTGTTCGAGGCAAACAGTATCTTTCTCTCGACACCAATCAACAGTCATCAACTGACAGCCCCAGAGGACCAATGGATGTCTACCATGAGCACTGCTCGTGGTATGGGACTTTCACATACGAGGAGTAAACTCGCTTGTCCGGCATTCATATGAGTTGAATCGGGTGGTCAACCTTGAAATTCAACAGGCTGTCCGAAAAATAGTGCCGAGTTATGATGTGTGGTCTTTACAATCTGAAACCTCGAGCCACACATCTTGATACCCAGACAGTTTGATTGCTTATATGCTCGATGAGGAGCAAATTGATTTTGATCGCGAATGAATGAAAAGGGTTACGCTTAGTTATACCCGCGGGGAGCGTATAAAGTGTGCTCTCACATATCCCAGTTGATCTGGGTTTGTCAAGAGGCGAAGGTTGCCTTTCTGCTGTGGGGCACCTAACCATTGATGGAGTTATTGATGATCATCATCGTGATCGATTTTGTAGGCCCTTGATGATAATACTGCCAGCCGTACTGGGTGCTTGCACTTCCTCGGCTAGTCCATCAAGAATGGAAACAGTGCATCCGCCTCATCGAGCATTCATGTTTATGCATGAGAGCATGGAGCACCTTGCTCTGATTAGAGAGCCCGAGTGAACCATTTCACTCACATGGGAGAGCAGCCTGCATATGTTGGCCAGGCGGGCCAAATGAGGAGGTGGGAGATGAGGATGATGGTGAAGATAATTCGATTCTGTTCCGTTCGACTGGGGTCTATTGGAGATTCGATTCTAGACCACCGATTGATGTTCTCTTTATTTTCCTGTTTTATTTTACTTTCAGATTTTCTAGTGTTTATTTTCATTTTACTTTTAAACTTCGAATTTTGTTGGTTGCCATCCATTTTGGGGATTGGCTTGTAATTCAATTAATATTTTGTAGGCATGGAGCCTAAGTACTTTTAAGTTTTAAACACCATTTTGGGGTGTCTTTTATTTTAGTTGTTTTATTTTTAGTTTGTTTTATTTTATTTTATTTTTATTTTTAGATTATAGTTTGTTTAGTTTGAATTATTACTTGTGGTTTGTCCGGATTGTTCAAACGGTTCTTCAAAGCTAGTAAGCGTGTTTCACCAAAGTGATGGTGATGATAAAATTTCGATTCCATTCCACAAAGAAGGTACACATTTAATCGTTTTGTAGAAACATAACATGTCTATGAAATTTGTTCTTTAGGCAAGATATTTTGGCATGTACAAAAAAAATTTGTGTTCACATTCGAATCATTAGGACATAAACCACATATGTGAGGAGCTTCCACTTTTACCATATATTGAGTGTCTAATAGTTGTGTTAACTCGTGTGATTCATGCTTAATCTTTACTTGTTTATGATAACTTGGAAACTTAGAAATGATCAAGGCAATTTTGTGCATTATGAGAAAACCACCAATTCTAAAAAGGGCTTCAATTACCCGTGAGTGAGTGAATCCTTGTGAACCCTTTTGAGCTAAATAGTATTTGTAGGATGAATGTATCAAATCGACTAATTGTTAAGTAGGCCACTTAATAGTTGTTGATGATCTTTGAAAATTCAATGATAATTCATTCTATAAATTTTCTTGTTTGTGAATACCAACCCTTTGTTAATTAACCCGAAGAGCATGTTCTTGAATAAAAAGGATTGATATAAATGAAGTTGGGAGGTGGATCAAAAGAACCTAGAATTGATGGCACAATGATCCTAAAGAAAGAAAAGAATAGAAAAGAAAATACAAAAGAAGAAAAATTTGTATATGAAAGAAAACAAAAGAAGAAAGAAGAGGATCATTGTGTGAAGAAAAAAAAGAGGTTGTGAATAAGAGAGGGAATTAGTTGTGAGATGCTCGCATATCTTTTTACCCGATTCGCTTTCAATGGCCGTGTGTACTTAAATATCCCTTGTTTCTAACCTAAGCCAAGTTACAACCTTGAAAGTCCTTAGTGATCTTTGTTTCCATTTTGTCATTTAACTTGTTTCGATGAACGCATGAATTATTATGATGCATAATTATTAGTGAGAGTGTTTAGTCCTTTGTGAATATGCATTTTGTTCTTCATGAATTTTGAAGAAATGATTAGGTGATTCAAGTGTGAACATATCTTTATTTTGTTACATGTTTTGAGATATTGTGTTAGAATTTAATTCATGGCCATGTTGTGTTTCAAGAAGATTGATGTGTGCTTTTCCTGGTAGTTTGAACCATTACTCTTGTGTGAGTTTGCATGCTTGCATTTTGTTTCTAGCTTTGTAAGATTATTGACTTTTGTTTGGGGACAAACAAAGAAGTAAGTTAGAGAGAGTTGTTAAGGACCAAATTGTAGTTATTTTGTACATTATTTTGTGGTCCTTAACAATGTCTTTTAATTAATTAGTATTATTTATTCTAGTATTTTTGTTTAATTAGGTTTTTATTTAGTTTTGTTTAATATATATTCTTTAACTTATTTCACTCTTAATTGTAGGAATTTATTGACCAATTCTCCCAAGCTTGGATACAAGAATTTTGAAGAGCTTTAGGATGATTCTTTTGAAGATAATTATGGATGAAGGAAGCATGCTAGGTCGCTGCACAAAGTGTCAAGATGATCGGCCGCGCCTAACTCGAGCTTAGCGCGTCTCTGAAAAGCATAAAAGGACAACCCATGCTTTCACTTTTGAGCCACCAACCCATCATTTCAGCTGACTTTTGGCTTGTAAGGAAGCAAGAAACACTCCACCATCATTATCTTTTCATCTTTGTAAAATCTAGGGCAAGAAGTGTAAGAACACCATAGCTTTTCCTTCTTGATTCTTTGATTTTCATCATTCTACCAACAATCTTGAGAGCTAGCAACCATGGAAATGAGTGGCTAAGCTCTTTTGTGTCAAGATTAGAGGTAGTTGATCTATATAGTATGTATTTCTTTTAATCCATTTGTGTATGAACATGGTTGATGATTAATATAGTTGAATATCTTTGTTCTTCATCTTTATGCTTTGAGTTTTGCTTGGAAAGAATACTCAAAGTGACCTAGGATATTCATCCTCTAATAAACAAATGCTAGGAATAGATTTATGTGTTAGTGTTTACAAAATATTGAACTTAATGATTATCATGTTAATAGTTGTAGTGAGGAATCATGCAAGGATTAACATGGTAACATTCACAATCTTGTGGAAATCTACAAGATTGAGAGGATATGTATTTATAAAATCATCTACTATGTTCATCACTTGATTAAATGAATATGTATGAAACTAGATTAATGAAACCAATCTTGACATGCCTTCTTAATTTGAAAACAATCTCAACTCTCTAATCCAAACTATAACTCTCTTTGAAAGAATTAATTTAGTTATTGTTTGGAAACTCATGGTTCTAGTAGTAGATAACAAACCCTTTGGTTACAATATCTTAAAATACACTTTTCTATTGAAAGACTATAACATACACCAATCCCGTGGAATCGATAATTAAAAATACTTGTTCACGGAAAATTTAACAGATGGCCAATTAATTGTGCCATCAAATGTCAAAATACCTCCTTAGATCAAAAGAAAGAAAGAGGGTTTTGTAAATATCATAGTTTTCAGGCCACAAAACCTCACAAAGGTTTTCTTCGTGATTTGATTAAAAACGCAATTAAGGAAGGCATTAAAGTTTGCTGACAAACCAAAATGAAAGTGGATGAAGACCCTCTGGATATTGCAGACACCAACTACTCCAGCCTTCGAAAGCATAGGAGGAATTAATATGGTAGCGCATTAAGGGGCCACTACATTGAGAGGAGCAATCGGAGAGTGAAAGTTGCGCTGGTTTAAGTCAACAATGGAGTCTTCACACATCCACAAACAACTAGAGATTTCAATCGAACCAAAGCCATCTGTTGTTTTCGGAAGAAATTCAGTGACCCTCAGGCCGTGGAGAGCCGTGTTTATATGGTATAAAGCATCAAGGCCCGAGGCTCAAACTGAGAGTCCGATTACAAAGCAACCTCCTATAAGAAAGAGATTAGATACCTTTTGGTGGTTTAGTGGAAGTTCGATTATCTCGTGAAACATATTCTACCCTGCCAGAGTTCAAATCCCAATCAAGACGCCAAGTCTCAGGATGGGGAGATGATGATACAAAGGGAGGATGTAGTCGTAGCATTCCTCGAAGAAAGTCCGATACCTTAGGGGAACCCAAAGGGAAAATTTATTATCCTGAAATACTGCCCCAGAAAGTTCAAAGATTCGGATCAAGATCGCCAAACCATCGTGGATGGGGAGATGATGAAAAGGGAAGATGTGGATGTCAATATGGTGGATATGGAGACCGCTCAGATGCAAGGAATGGAAAGATACCTCAAAGAAAAATACAAAATGGAGGATGGCTATGCCGCAGATACCAAAATTTCCTCAAAGAATATCTCATGCTATGCCACAAGGGAACAAGAAATGATGTTGTCCAAGATGCAGGATCATATGCAACCGAGGATTGCCGCAGAGTTCGAAGGAACAAAGGGCTCGAATCGGAAAATTGGCCAAGACAACCAATTATTTAGATGCTACCCCAGAGTAGGGGAGAGTTTGCTGGAGTTCGTGGTTCGGTCATTGCCAGGGGCAACCGCGCCTGACGGCTCCAAGGTGTCAAAGAAAGATACACCCAACATGGTCGAGCATCTCAACTATCCCCTTCGCCCATGCCTGAATCACAAGGAGGTCGGCTGCAAGAGTCAACACTCGAGGGTAATCATACATAACGAAAGCCCTGATAGCCCCTACCCAAGAGGTGCTCAAGGGTGACGTTCAAGATCCCCGCCGTAAGTACACGTATTGGGTCGCAAGTCAAGACCAATAAGGGAAGGATAAATGGAAGGCAACGAGCGAAATGCACGCCACGCCATGGTGTATGTGGAGGCGCTTTAACACCCAAGAGGGAAGAAATGAGACTAGAGAATTACAAAGGAAAACCCCATGTCTAGATCACAATGGCGAAGGCAATCGAATTCAAAAGGTGAGAGAAGCCTAAGCATAAAAGAGCAACTCTCGACCAAGAATAAAGAAGTGTCAAGTACCAACAAGCCATTACAACAAACAATCAACTCAAGATAAACCTCCATTAGTCGGAGACTTTTCTCCGAAACACAACAGATGAATCAAAGAATATACTCCAAGTCCTAAGAAGACGAGGATGTTGATGATAACTCTCAATCGAGGGGGAGTCCTCACCAATTTAAATTGCAATGTGTATTTGTACACCATCCGAGTTTGGCCAAGAGACCAAATCAAGAGCATGAGGAAGAGGATACCATTGATTTGATGAAACAGACCACGCTTTGCTACTATGTAATGGATAACGCGTTCAAGAGCGTAACGCGTTCTTCGAGCACCCGAGCCAAGAATGAAGAATCATTTGAAGCCATTGTCATTCGAGCAAAGGCGAACCCATGTGTGAACAAGGTCTTAGTGGATGGAGGCGCCGCAGCTTAATTTAATGCCTCAACATGCTGAAAAAGCTAGGAATTCAAGAGGGTGATGTCAAACCACAACATGGTCCTATCCATTATGAGGGAAAGTAGGTCAAACGTTGGGGTGGTGCAAGTGGATTTAAATCGGATCGACGTTTGCCGGGCACCATATTCATGGTGATCGGCCAGGCCAATTATAACCTATTGCCGGAAGGGAGGATTCATGGCGAAGCAGTCCCTTCACAATGCACCAAAGGTTAGTCCTGGTGGGAGAAAGGATGGTAGTGGAGAATATCGGCGGACCAGAGTTACTTCATGACAACAATACCAACAAAAGGAATTATGACAAGTACTGCACGATTAGCCCTTGTACCCCTAGTGACGAAAATGAACGAAACAAGGATGCACTATTATATGACCCTTCGCCATGATGGCACCTGGACAGAAAAATAATTAAGGGGACGCTGAGTCAAGGCATCAGAAGACGGCCACCTGGGAGTTCGACAACCCCGCTCATGATCGAGTCCTCCTTCTCGAAAGGATTTCGCCTATATGGCTGAGGTGAATGGAAAGCGCTTCAGAGGCTGAAATACATAATATAGTTGAAGTAAATGAAATGAAAGGGAATGGTTCAAAAGATTCACCCTGAAGAAACGAATAGATCAAAGGCTTGATGCCATATGACAAAGAACCTTGGGCTTCGAGAAGGATCCTACCAACTCAGGCGCTAAAACAAAATGAAGCGAGATCCATTAAGAGGTGAATTTGGGGATGATAACACAAAGAGAATAATCATAATACAAGACAAACCAACAAGTTTCAAGCAAGAGGTGATCAAGTCCTCAAGAAAACAAAGATTGCTTTGCGTGGATTATGACGAAATGTCGTTTGAAGAGAGAGCAGTGTATACTTCAATTAAGATGGCAAGAAGCCCATCAATCAAACTCCTGATATTCGCGCCAGTTCACAAAGATCAAAGCGAGGTCAAAAGGTTACGACGGTAATTCATCGTAACCACAAGGCTGAGATTTCCGGCTTGTGGTTCATAAAAAGGAATCGAAATCAACCGAATAAGACCAAAGCCATTATGGAGACTAAAGCACCCACATCGAAAAGGGAGCCAATCTCAGGGAAGATTAACTTTCTCGGTTCATTTCGAATCTAAGTGGAAGGACTCAAGCTTTCTCCACTACTTCGCTTAAAGCAAGCCTTCGAGTGGAACGGTTACATCGTGAGGTGACAAGATTAAAGATATCTCTCACCTTCTATCTTGTTCCACCTTCATGGAAAGCCCATGAGATTGTACATATCCGCTCGAATTTACTATAGGTAGTATGTTAACACAAGAAGATAGTAATGGCATCGAAAGAGCCATATATTATTTAAGTAGGGTATTGAATGATGCGAAACTAGATATAGCAATATAGAAAAGCTATGTCTTTGTTTATACTTTTCTTGTATGAAACTTAAGTATTATATAAAGCCCTGTTGATGTTTATGTTTCCTCATTTCGATGTTATCAAACACATGCTTTCAAAACCAATAATGCATAGAGAGTAAATGGGTTTCTAGCCTTGACAGAATATTCGTTTGTTCATGCCTTTAAGAGCTGTGAAAAGTAATTTCGATTTCATTGTGGACCATTCATTCAAAAGCTTCGTCATGGGTACGCCGAATGCAACCTTGAAAATTATACTTGATGGTTCAACCCACAAGGAGGGTAGCGGTCTCATAATTTCTCCTGAAGGAATTCCAACAAAATTCAAGTATAAGTTAGATGGCCCTCGTTGTTCGAACAACGGTTTAATACTAGCGCTATTGTTGGACTTGAAGCTTTGTTGGAATCAGGCAACTAGAGTCGAAATTAAAGGTGATTCGTAGTTAGTGGTCACAGATAACAAAGGAATATAAATGCATAAAGGAAAATCTAATATACTTTGTCATAGTTAATAGGCTACTCAAGAAATTGAATACATGGATATTCAACATATACCTTAATAGAAAATCAAGAAGCAAATGACTTAGCACAATTGGCTTGTGGTATAAAGTCGCCAAAACTTTGAGGATTTGGTCGAAATAAGAGGTAGGGTTATGGCTACTAGACTCATGCCATCGATTTAGAAAATATTAAATTAGGTTGTGGTGATAAAGATGGATTCAAGTGTTAGCCATAAATACCTTATCGGATACTTATCAAGTCCATTAATAGTACTTAGAAAATCCAACATTAAATGTTGACAGAAAATAAAATATAGAGCATTATCATATGTCCTTATGGGAAATGAATTCAAAAAGACCCAAGAAGGTGTATTACTTAAATGCTTAGGAGAAAGTGAGGCATATTTAGCATTATCGAAGTCCACAATGGGGCATGGGGCACATCAAGCAGCCATAAAATGAAATGGTTGTTATTTCGATATGGGATGTAATCGCCCAAAGATGCTCAAAGATTGTATAGATTTTGCTAAAGGGTGTGAAGAATGTAAACATGCAGATTCAACATGCCCTGCGTTATTCGATCATTAAACCATGGCCCTTCGAGGATGGGCATTAGATTTAATAGAGAAATCAATCCTACTTCATCTAAAGGTCGAAATACATCTTGGTGGAATAGACTACTTTACCAAGTGGATCGAAGCAATACCATTAATAGCTGTAGATCAAGAGGCTATTATTGAGTTCATACATAAACAAATTATCTATAGGTTCGGATTGCCAGAGAGCATCACCACAGACCAAGGTTCTGTATTTACTGGTAAAAGGATGCAAGAATTTGCCCAAGAAATGGGGTTTAAATTGCTAACATCAACACCATACTATGCTCAAGCAAATGGTCGTCAAAGCAGCCAATAAAGTAATAATAGGTTTGATAAAGAAACATGTTGGTAAAACCAAGAAATTGGCATAAACTTTAGACCAAATACTATGGGCTCAGAGAACATCTCCTAAAGAGGCTACTAACACCACACCTTTCCAACTAACATTTGGTCATGATGCAGTCTTACCAGTAGAAATTCATCTACAATCAGTTCGAATTCAAAGACAAAATGAAATCCCATCTTCTTTATATTGGGAAATGATGATGAATGAGTTAGTTGAATTGGATGAAGTTAGATTGCATGCATTGGAAATTCCGATGAGGCAAAGGAAAGAGTAGCCTGGCATATAACAAAAGGGTGAAAGGTAAAATATTCAGTACTAATGACTTAGTATGGAAAGTTATATTGCCCATGGACAAGAAGAATAAAGCGTTAGGTAAATGGTCACCTCATTGGGAAGGACCTTTTCGAATAATGAAAACATTTTCAAATAATGCGTATGAAATCGAAGAGTTGGCAGAAGATAAGCGAATCCTAAAGGTAAATGGGAAATATTTAAAGAAATATAAGCCACGCCTGCAGGAGATTCGAATAATAACAACGTAATCATAACAATATAAAGAAATGCCAAAATGGTAATTTAACTTGCCAAATGGCGTTGTTTAAGGTGTTACATAAACATTGAAATACAAGATTCATTAAACAAACAATCTTCGAAATGGGTATTGTTCCTTAATCGATCAAGATATCTGATAAGACTCAAGCCTTTGTTGAGTGAAGCGCTTGGTTTCTAGGATAGCAACTTCACCCTTAAATTGCTCACCGCTTTCTCGCAAGTCCTTTATTAAGGAGCTCTTCAATCGATTGCCAAAAGTGTTGGTTTCATATGCCATCTGCTGTTGTTGGGCCTCCTTAATTTTACTTTGAAGTTCTAGAATCTTTCTCCCGTAGAAGAATGGATTGAGCTCAAGTTCATAATCGCCTTTAGCTTGCTTGATATGCATGGCGGCTCTTCAAATTTTCTTAGAAAGCTCAAGCATGCTCATAAGCCCATTGCAGCTCGCTTCGAACCTTACAAAGTGCATTCATCTGGAGGAAACACCCACCACGTTGTCTATTAAAGATTGAAGTTCGAAAAGAATGGTGCTAACTTCCGCAGAACAACAGTGAGGTCGACTTGGTTGAGAAGTCCCTTCATGATAAAGCAGGATGTACTGCCTTCTTGAGTACTTCAAATAAATCCACATCAGGATTGTTTTCTAATCTTGTGAAGAAGTACAACCCTATCAAAGGCGTTGAATCAAGAGTCTAACCAACACCAATTTTAGAAAGAGGAGTATCTCCGAGCCAGCTTAGCCTTCATATACCCAATAGGGTCACTGCTTTTAAGAGGGCTAACCTCTTCACCGTTGACGCTGAGAGACTCTGTGAGTTCCATACGCAATGGAGTAACATCCATTTCGACTTCCATTGGCTCATTGGTAGTACACCATCACCTTCATTATTTTCTTCCTCATCATCTTCTTCATCACCAACTAGGTCCACTACTGGATGTCATCGCTTCATTACGTGAGCTTCGACTGCCCTTCACCGAACCATCTTGAGCATCTTCTCTTCGCCCCGATCCTTCTCGCTAGAATCTTCGCCTCTTGAGAGGCATTGGCTTTTTCTTCACTTGAGTGGCCTTTCACTCTCTTGAGGGATTTCGAGAGGGATTTTGTTGAGAAGTTTCGGAGGCACTCTCAAGATCTTCAAAGTTGTTTCATTTGTTTCCTTGAGAGGAGGCGAAGTGCCTGATCATCCGGTTGCTCAGAGCCCGCCTGAACCATATTGAGGATCCTTTATTCGCATCAGACACTGAATCCCCATGAGGAGAAGAATGGATTGAGCTACTGCCTGATGGAGGAGTCAAGTGGCATCGAGTTGAATCATCCTACACAAATAAAGAAAGATTAGAAACTTGCACTAAGGTACGAATAACTATTTTGTTAAAAATTCAATTCAATTCACCCGTGGATTGTCCTAAGAGATATTGTCGTTTATATGTTCCAACATTACGTGGAGGTCGAAGGTGGATTTTTGATTTTGTAGGGAGCAACATCCCCGAATCGAGTCCGTAGACGTTAGTGTCCTTGAGACATCTTTCTGCTTTTCTTCAAAGTCTGGTGAACTTTCCTGCCCTGAGAGTCCTCCCAGTGGTACTAGGCTTTCGCTTTGGAGAAGTTGGTGGAGTTTATTAGTCCAAATGGTAAACATAAGATTAGACTTCAATCATAAATTCAAGTCCAACAAATACCAAAATAACTCCGATTACTTTGGAGTCGGAGCATTGTTGGATTGGAGAAATTGTTGAGTCGGAGCGTTGTTGTTGTTGTCTCGTGAGTAATTGTTGAATTTTGGGGCACATTGTCATTAGTTTATAGTTTGTTGGGAGCTACTCTTCCTTGTCTCAACGCACGTCTTTATTCGATGGCTGAAAATCGACAATTAAGACGAAATGTTAAAATAAAGAAAGTAAGAATTATTTGGGGATTTCCCAAGCATTCGCACCTGCTCTTCATTCGAAAGAATCGATGGCAGGAGGTCATAGCTAAGATGCCTTGGGAAATTATGGAGCCTCGAGCCCATGTCACGCCTCGATGGCTTTAGTTTCTTTTGAGATTGATACTTGAACATCTCTTTGCAAGTTAACCACCAAGGGTATGGGGAAACCAAGTTGTAGCCAGCTCGAGGTAGGTAGTTTGGGAAACTTAGGTGGATGCATTTCGAGTGCCAACCTATACTTATCCGTGTGACAACCTCAAGGAAGTCCGAACTTAGAGACTTTTCTTTAAATTTTTCCTTCAAGGTTTGGGACGCTCGACATGTGGTTTGCAAGCTGCAGGATCATAAGTTGTTTCAAGTAATTTCAAAAGCTTTAATCTCTTGAGCATGAGTGAACATACCTTTCTTTTGTGTACCGCACATCGAACGCAGCCTAGCTTTTTGGATGGTGAGAGTATCAAACATATAAGATCGGTAGAATTTAGTCCACCAATCCGTAAAACCTTTGATGAAAATGAGTTGGTCAAAAGAAATTAATTCGAATCGGCAAACTCTTTGATATTGTTCCTGCAGCAGCTTTAGCTTCTCGGCCTTGAAAGTTCGAACGGAGGTATAGCGCCTGAGTTTGAAAAAGGGGTTCGGAATTAATGACATAAACCAAATTGTCTTGAAACAAAATTGGGCAGGCAAATGTAGGATTTGGTTCTTGGTCGAGTGATCCTTGAGGAGACTAGTCTTGGGAGCAAGATAGCTTTCCGAGATATCTGGAGTTCTTACTTAGCAGCTCCGAAAGGGACATGGTGAACCATGACGGTCCATGAGTCCTCAAGCTTAAAGGTGCCATAGTCTCTTCAAACTTATGCCTTTGGAGAAGATCATGATGTATTGTGAAAATAGAACTTGAAATCAGCCTTATCATCATTTGAGTCGGCCTCCTCACCCCTTCGACATTTCGATCCGCCGCCTCTTGATTCACAATGGTATCAACGGTGGATAAGGAGGATTCAAACATGGCATTAAGCCATAGTCGAGTAACCGTAAAGGACCAGCTAGCAAAATGTTCTTAGAGTGAGATTTCAGATCAAACACCTGATCTCAACTTTCATAGAGATCAACCAGTAAGAGCTCACTCAAACAAATTCTCCTATTTTCATGTAGATCTCTCAGCAGAGGAATAAACCTACTGCTACTTGTAGTGACCTACTGCAAAATACATATCTCGATAACCAAAGGGTGAGGAAGGCAATATGCTCCACATCCGATACACTATCACCTTCAAGGTGATAATGACCGATAAACTTTGAGAAGTCGCTAACTTGACGTCAAGTCAATGATGCTTGAATGTTCTTCGAGTCGTGATATGTCTCCTACTGGTGATAATCCTGATAGCCGCTATATCAAGAATGGGTGTGATCATTCCTCCGTGAAGGTGAAAGGTATTATAAGTACTATCCCAAAAGTACAAGGATGCAAATACAGAGGGTATGTAGTGAAGCCTGGTTTGACAATTTGATTAGATTGTAGATTCCTAGCTCCTCCCACGATGGGATTTCTTAGCTCTACCTTAGCAAACCATTTGGTAAGCAAGGCTGTGTAGGACAAGATCAAACGCTTAAAATTACTTTTAACATAACTAATAAAAGGGTCTTTGGGGAGTATCGTAGGTTTCTACGTTTTTCGAAGCGTAGGATTCATTCATTTTCAGTTCCTAACCTAGGGGTTTCCATCTTATTAAACAATGGTTTAAAATCATAGCAAATGTGGAAGATAGTCCCGTATCTTTCAGATTTCAAAACGTAAGAGGGCCCATTAGGGCAAACCTCTTTCCAGCAGCGATTGGTTGGGATTAATACCGGGAAGAGTATAGAGTTCTTGTTCTTTGAGATTCCTTGGGAATAAGCACGGATTGACCTTGGTGAATACCAACTTTGCTTTCCATGATCGCTCCGTTCTTGTTCTTCTTGGAAATCTTTTTCATCCGAGATGTTGTTGAAGACATTGTTCGAAATTGTTAAGAACTTAGGGTTTTTGACGAGAAAAGAAGAAGAAAAAGTTCAGAGTGTAAGATAAAAGACTAAGTTTGTTTAGTTTTATAGTAAGGAAGTTGAAACACTCATCAACCAAAGCTCGTATACGGAGGTCGTGGTTGGATACGGACGAGGTGGCGTAAAGAGCATTGGTAACAAGCATGATTAAAGATAATCATTGTCTTTAATAACCGCACCATACCGTGGCAACTGCTTTGAAGCGTTCGAAACCCAAGAGCCGCCGGATCGACGTAGTGGAAATCATACAAGGTCATGATTATCAGGTCACATCAAAATCTTGGGATATGTTTAAAATAAGTATTTCTAAAGAGATTCAAATACATTTTAAAGGGGCATTTTGTTGGTCAAGATTTTGATATATATGATTCAAATGGAGTCATTGAGCTCGAAACGGAATGATGTTAGTATTCGTGGGAATAAAGTGAATGTCACGCTGAATGAAAGAATTGGTTCTTCGAATGGACATGTACCAAACTGGAGCTCGAATGGCACTTATGATGATATATGAAAGGAAGTCAAGTGGTAGTAGGGTCGGTTCGGAGAAGTGAGGTCTAATCAGTGGCCAAGGCATTTGAAATTCAAACGCGAGCGGATAATGGAAGTTAGAAATATGCGCTGAGACGGTTCAAGACGCTGGAAGCAAGAGAAGCGCAGTGTTCTCGCATGTTCTCAACGCGGCAAGATCTCATAAGCCAACTGCTATGGTCAAGTAGTATAAATAGGAGTCTTAGTGTTAGGATTTCGGTGTCATATCTATTGTACAAAAATTCAAGAAACATTCAAAATACCACATGGCTAGGGAAACGAATGCTCGAATGATGTACGATGATTGCACCAAAACTTTTATTATTCAAGAAACATCTTTATCTTCCAGCTTATCCTTTATCTTGCATCAATGTCTTTTAAATTTTTACATTCAAAGTCATTTAACTTTTCTTGCATTTAAATGCTTCTTTTACTTCAAAGCCTTTTTATCAAACTCTTTACATTAACGCTCTTACTTTCCAAAACCTTTTACATTTCATGCTTTTATATTCATGCTTTTACATTAAAAGTTTACATTTAAAAACCATTTAAGTTTTCCCATTTATACATTTCGCAAATCGAACCTTATGCATTTACTTGTTCAAATCAGCTTTTATGTTATTTTACTTGATCATGTCATCAGTTATTTAGCATTGTGATCAAGCACTGGATATATATAAAAACACTCTTAAATACAAGTCTTAAACATGAACACTTATTTTGTTATTAAT